>APFE031660858.1:10075-26239 GCA_000404065.3 Pinus taeda
GGCATATACATATAACTCTATGTATTATCATAATTTTAATAAAATTGAACATAAGAATATCTATATGTAGTTATATGTATATGAAATTTACATAATATAAATAATATTATTAAGGATTAACTTAAATCCATCTTACTTCTAGATCTATCAAAGGTTGAGAGGAATAAAATCTTTGGAGGTGTAAACTTTTCTTAAAATTTTGCACTCAAAAATATGTTTGCATCTTAAAACATTTGTTCCCTCTTAATCCTTAGTAAATCAAGAATTATGATGGATCTACACTAACTATAGATAAAGTTTCTAAATAGAAAAAGAGTACATATTCCTATGAATGTTTAAATTTGATAGGTATCTACCTGTATTTTGTACTTTTAATCATCAAATGCTTGCGAATTTGTAATCTAAACAACATAGTTGACCTTTAATTAATTTTTAAAAACAACAAGTTGACTAGTGTCTATTTCTGGGCATGCTTGCACACACACACACATATATATTGATTATGTGTAAGAGGGAGAGAGAAAGAGAGAAAAATGTATGTGTTCATGATAGAGAGGGATATCTATTACATATATATATTTATGACTCTATATCTTATATAAGCGATTACAAATTAGAGTAAGAAAATAAAAGAAGTTGGGTAGAAGATAAAACTCTAACATAAGCACATATTGCATGGTGCTTGTAAACTTTGACATAAAAACAAATTTATGTTCATAATATGAGACTCACTAAGCCTATTGTGGATGTTTGGTATGCTATAAAAGGCTTGTGTCTATCTTAACTCGCATCATGCAATCCTGAACCATGTACCCTAAACCCTAAACTCTCAAGCTTGAGGGTTGAAACTCATGTGCTCACCCGTGGTAGATTTGTATGATATATAAAATTATAACCTACAGGGATAGAGTCATTAGATTGAAGGGTCTTTTAGTTGTTCAATAAAAGTAATAAAAGTGCGTGACAGGAGCCCCTGCGTAAAATTGGTATCAGAGCCAGTAACGTCTGGTTCTTAAGGTTGGTACTCTAAAAACCAAAAGTACTCATAATCAGAATGGAATCATTCAGGAAATCTGTTTCTTTCCGTGAACTTGAAGACAAAGAATCTCAGGCAGAAGAAAATCCTTTAAGAGATATGTTTGCTAGCAGTTCAAGTAGAACATAACTCTGCTGAACTTACATATGAAGAGACTCAGCCTTCTACCTGTTGGGAATTACCTCAGATATCCCCTTCTGAAGTATATAGTGATTTATCCCCCTTTCATTTGATTGCTGCATCTAGAATTAGCATCAAAGAATCTGTCAGTCAAGTCCAGGAAAACTCTAATAGTATTCAGACAATTTTGTCTGTTGAACCCTAAAGATTTACAAGCCGAAGCAAAGAAACTAAAAACAAATTATCGGCATCTAGGTTGTATTCGGGTTGGAATCAATCCTTTGGTCCATAAAGGATTACATACTTTTGTGCTTGCAACAGTCCGAGATATGACACACAATAGGTATACTGATTCCATTATCGGTGGAATAGTAGCACCCTTGTCTGATGGCCCTGTTTATTTTAACTGCTATCCAAACTTCTCTGTATATGTCTATGATGAAACCAATGCAGAAATCCTCCAGCAACAAATCCAAACAATAGGTTTTGATATGAAGAAAAAGAGAAACAACATAGCCATCTAGACTAAGGCCTGTCTAAGACACGCAAATACTTTGTGGCCAACTATCCTTCATACACCTAGCCGAGACTCCAAGTCTAGTGTCGTTGTCAAGACAGATCCCCGAAATCAAAAAGTTGAACACCATCTGATCAAATGGCAAGACTTGCAGTTTCCAACTCAGTGGGCAGTATATAACCCTAAGCCAATAGTACCAAGAAATATTACTTCTGCTAATATTACTGAAACTCCTTCTGGTGCTATTATCTCTTTCCCAAGAAGATCTATTATTGACCGCCAAGGAATTGATATTGCTTATAAATCTTCGAAGTATTATAGAGATCCTTCTATTGTTGATACAGCTTGTTCCTCTTCATCTTTCTGTAGACATAGCCAGTTATATGAGTTAGCCCAGATTGTAAATTACTCTTCTCTAGAAGTAAAGTGTCCAGAATGTCAAGATGTCATAAATCTGTTTACCTTAGCTCAACAGAATGTACATTCACATCACAACCCCAGAACTAGTGTTACTCCACCTTCTACTTTTGTAAATTTGTGTCCGAATCCTAAATGTTCTGACATCCCATTTTCTCACGAGCCAGAACCTAATTCAGACCATGTTCTTATGATGCAAACAGTAGAAGAAGAAGACCCCAGGTTAATGTAGATGATCTGTTTGATGAGACCTGCAAAACCAAAATATGGTCTAGGGATGCTTGAGCAGTCACAGTTAATTCTAGAGTGTAGGTTTAAACAAATCCTCGCTGATTGTAAAACCTGCAGTTATGGAGATGCACAGGTTCTTCTCACTTATGGATGGATGCCTGAAATCACAAATCAGTGCTAAGTGGATGAAGGCTATGCTCAACTGGGATCTGTATACAAATCCCCAAGCAGAAGAATTTGATCAGGCATACACTCCTACACAGAAAAGGCAGTAGGCAATCGATTGAAAACATTATATGGAGGTGAACAATACATGGATATCTTTCTATTCTTGGAAAGATAAAATTGCTCCACTTAATGTTTTCACAGGAGCCTCTTCTAGTTCTACTGCTGATAAACATGGATGGATTGCATTAGATGGGTGTAAAGTTGAAACTCCTACTACATTTCCTCCTTACAAAGGAATCATACTAGGAGAAAATACCAATGCAGCCAAAGCTATCCCTTTGGTCCAAAAAGATGAAAATGCCTTAGGAATTGAAGGAAGAATCCAAAAGGCTAGTGAGCAATTGAACTGGACCAATACATCTCTCAAAGGTTTGGAGATGAATGTAACAAAGACAGATGATGTAAAGAAGCAGATAGATGTTGTACAATCATCATTAAATAGTGTGAATAGTTGTTTAAATAATATGTAATTTGATTCCAGTATTTCCCGTACTTATGCCAGAGAATCATTGAACAAAATAGAAGAGGTAGGAGATAGATTGATTGGTCACATTGACACAACTAAAACTCTTCTTACTGGACTAGCAGAAAAAGTTGAAAAAGTTCAGTTGACAAAAGCAAAAAAACCAGTTCCAAATTCTTTTTTGGTTAAAAGAAACATAAAGATTGAAAATTCAATCAGAAATATTCATAAGTTTCCTGCTCTATTCCCCAAAGAGATTGTTTCTTTATTAGACATTGATAAATCAGAACATATTAGCATTGCTTCTTTATTCCAAGAAGCAGAAGCCGAAGGAGAAGCCAAAGAAACAGAGAAGAAATCTGAGGAGACGCAAATGTTCCCTATCTATGAACCTCTAGAACACAGATTTTCTAGATACTCTGCTCCTAACATTGAAGGCAAGGGAAAAATGCCTTAAGCACATACCTTCTTCCCTGATTCTCACAGGGAATGGAATATAGACAACATGAGCATTGGCCAGATACACCAAATGATTGACATAATGTACACAGAATATAAGCTCATGTGTCTCAGAGGAAAATCTGAAATAGATGCTTGTAGAACTATCATTCAATGTTTTACAGGTACTCTCCTCAGGTGGTGGGAAACTGAGTCTTCTCCCAAGCTCATCAAAACAATGGAAGCAAAAGTTCTCAAGGATGAGAAAGGAGACATTATCCACAATCCAGATGGCATGGTTATCAGCCATATGATCGGTGCACTACATCAATGGTTCTAGAACATTGGTGTGGAAGCAAAATAGAGATAGCCAACAACCATGAGGTTATACTCATGAACCTCAAATGCCACAAAATGTCATAGTATGATGACTTCCATAGGGATGTGATGCAGCGAATCTACGAGATAAAAGATTCCAAAAATCTGTTGTGGAAACAGGTATACCTCACTGCTCTTCCCTCAAAATTTGTTGATTATATAAGAATGCAAGAAGCCTTCAAGTTGTCGTTTGAATCCTACACATGGGGTGAGATTTACTCACATGTCACAAAAAAACTGGTAACTCTTTGTACAAGCTCAAAAGTGAATAAATCTTTGGAAAAATTATCCAGGTTGCCAGATAAAAAGTCCATCTGTAAAAAATATGGACTTATAGTGGATGATCCTCTTTTCAAGAAAAGAAGGTCTAAGAAAAGAGGCAAGAAAGAATTCAGGGAGACCTTCTATAAAAATAAGAGGGACTATCCAAAGGACAGAAGAAGAAAATATCCTACAAAAGATAGAGGTCAAAAGCACAGAAAGAAAGGATATTACAAGTATGTGCCAACACACATTATTATAATCCCTCTGACATCTATCTACATTCTGCTAAGCAAGAAAAATGGAACAGAATTACTTGTTGGTTATGTGGGCAGAATGGACATACTGCTTCAAGGTGTTCGCAAGGGGAAGAATCAAAGCTTAACAGAGGGAAGAAGACTGTTGGTTATGCTTAAAAGGCCAAACAAGTTAAAAAAGAGCATAGAGGTCCTATTGTTTTCCTTAGATGCAAATCTGTGACTCATGTCATAGAAAGGTGCCCCAATCTCACAATCAGAGATACAACACAACAACACCAGCTAGAAGAAACTTCTCTGGACTCTTTTAGTTCCTCAACAGAAGATGAACTCTAGGCAAATATGGGTCAATATTCCGAATCAGATTCATCTGAATGCTCATGCTCAAATTCAGATGCATGTGCTTGTCGTGCCTTTTATGAAGATGATTCTGATTACTCTGATAGCTCCAACGAAGAAGAAAGGGCAAAGCCTCCGAAAGAAAAAGTACTGATGGCATCCACAGATGAAGAAGCAGAATTAAAAATCCTGTCTCAAATTCGAGCTATGGAGGATGGTGACAGGAAAAACTGCCTGATCTAAGCTTTCATAGACCAGCTGAAGACTAAAGCTTCTAGGGAATCAGGTAAGAAACCTTTGTTTGTTGATGCATCCTTTGAGCGCAATACAAAATCATTTCAAATGCATCAACAAAAACCAGGAAGGGTAAGGTCGCTTACTCTTGGAGAGGTAAGTGGTGAATCCAACACATCAAAACAGAAATCTCTGCAATCAAATCTCAAATTGCAGAAATACAAAAAGGAAAACAAGTTGCAGCCAATCAAGAAAATGAAGATGAAGATGAAGATTCCTGGTACCCGACTGCAAAATATCAAGAAATCCAGATTGCTGAAGGAATGTAGGACCCAAAATTTGGATTCAAAGATATGAGGCTATTTACCATTACATATCAGCAGCATCATGTTAAGGTAAATATCTGTATCCAAGGGAAGATTTTTCAAATGATTGCATTATTAGATTCTGGCGCAGATATTAATATCCTCAATATGAAGAATATTCCATCCAGATATTGGGTTTTTGCAGAAAGAAAAGTTGTGGGTCTTGGAAATAAGAAGCTCCAGTATGAAGTTCCCAGAGCTTCATTGTGTTTTGATTCGCATTGTGTATATATGAAGTTTGCCGTAGCAGATATTCCTGTTGATTGTATACTAGGAAACATATTTCTTGCTGCAGTTGAACCACATGGTTCAGCAAGACTGAAAGGTGGAAGGTCTGGTTATTTTATCTTTGTTCCCACATCAAAGGGAAAAAGAAAGAAGATTGAGCTTCCCTATGTCTCCTGTCCCAGGGTCTCAACCATGGTTCAGTCCATGTAGAAGCTAGATAAAGCAGAATCCCTATTAACTAATCTTAAACATCTAAAAAGCATGCTCAGGATTGAAGACCAGCTAAAATCGCCTCAGGTGAAAAGCATAATCCAAGATATCAAGCAAAAACTAGAAGAAAAATGCTGCTCTGAAGAGTCGAATGCCTTTTGGCATCGAAAGTAGCATACTATCAAATTGCCATATAAAGAGGGATTTACTGGAAAACCCTGTAAGAGCAGATCCATACCAATGAGAAAAGAGTATAGGGATATTTGTCAAAAAGAGATCCAGCAACTGCTTGACAGAAGACTGATAAGGGAATCTAGTAGCCCATGGAATTGTTACGAGTTCTATGTAAACAAAAGGGCAGAGAAAATCAGAGGTATTCCAAGAATTGTCATCAATTATAAACCTCTGAATTCAGTTTTGGCAGATGACACATATCCAATTCCACACAAAGGAGATTTGATCAGAAGGATTGCAGGTGCAAAAAAATTCTCAAAATTCGATTTAAAGGCAGGATTTTGGCAGGTGGCCATAGAAGAATCAGACAAGTTTAAAACTGCTTTCAGCATTCCTGCAGGGCATTATGAGTGGAATGTTATGCCCTGCGGTCTCAAAAATGCTCCATCAAAGTTTCAGAAGGTGATGGACGATATATTCAAGCCTTATTTTGACTGGTTGATTGTTTATATCGATGATGTTTTGATTATTTTGAAGAATATAGATGAACACTTTAAGCATGTAAATATTTTCTTAAATTTAGTTTAGAAGAATGGGTTAGTCCTAAGCAAGAAGAAAATAGAAGTTTTTCCGACTTCTATAAAAAATTTAGGACATACAATCTGCAATGGGCAGATTTCTCTCCAGCAGCATGCCATTGATTTCGCGGACAAATTCCCAGATGAGCTTAAGGATAAGACACAATTGCAAAGGTTTTTGGGTTTCCTTAACTATGTCAACAATTTTTATCAGGACTATGCCAGTGATAGGAAAATCCTTAACAAAAGGCTGGGGAAGAACCCTCCTGAATGGTCTGACCTTCACATCAAAGTTGTTCAAGAAATCAATGCTAAAGTAAAATCTTTACCCATTTTATATGTTGCAGATCACCAGGCTTTCAAAATTGTTGAATCTGATGCCAGTAATGTTGGATGGGGAGGAGTCTTGAAACAAAGAATTAGTAAAGAAGAACAGGTAGTCCAATTTGCCTCTGGAGTTTGGAATTCAGCAGAACAAAATTACTCTGTCATTGAAAGAGAGGTCAAGGCCGCTTGGAATTGCATAAGCAAGTTTGAGGTTTACCTAATAAATAAACTTTTTCTCCTCAGAACTGATGCATCATCTATGCAAAAGGTACTGACAAAGAATATTAAGTAGGCTGTAGAGACGAAGTTTGCAAGATGGCAAGCCCTCTTTGCCAATTTTGATTTCTCAGTAGAACACATGAAGGGAAAAGATAATAGCCTACCCGATTTTCTGAGCAGGGAATATATTGAGCAAAAAGAAGAACAATTGTTGATCATTGTTACTGAATGGGAAAATGACAGAAAAGGGAAACGGTGAAAATGGTGCCAGATGAATTAGAGTGGGAGGCATATAAAAGAAATTGGAAACCCACTTGGCAGCTCAGGAATACCAAGGTTTTAGATGCCAATTTACAACCACACACAGATCTCCCATATTATGTACCATAAAGGAAATTCTATCCTAAAGGCAGAGCTTGGATACATGATATGGTTTACGACAAAGCCAGAAGAAATGTTGAAATAGCAAGAAAGACATTAGAGCAAAATTTCCACGACATTGCTACTATTTGGTACCATGGAGGGAAGGATACGGGAATCTATGAGAGGCATGTCTGCATATACCGAACCCATGATCTATGGAATGAACCTGGCCATATCAAAACTCATATGGCAACAAGGTGGCCCAGGAATGACCCCGTGATTATGTTTCCTGATACTAATCTTGATTTTGTAGATTACAAAAAGTTGTGGTGGCAATTCCTTAATATTGATGATCAAACAGAAAATCACTATACAAGGCTGAAATTCAGTGCGCTGGTACATTATCAAGGATACCAACAAAATGAACGGCTCAGGGAATGGTGGAGAGATTACGGAATTAACAAAAATGTGATGGATCCAGTAGAACATGAGAAATATTGCAAGAACATGGGTAAAGCTTGTATCATGGATTGTAACACAGCATGCAACCATTCAGTTTATCATACTGTTAAGGAAATGGCGGACACTGAGTGGAAAACTTACAAAGATGCTCCTTACAATAATTCCGTTGAAGAATATATGCGGGAGCACATGGAGTGGCTAGTCCTCACCAAAGTACAGCATCAAACCATTCTAGGAAGGCCCATCATTGTCCGACGAATCTATACCAAAGCCTGGGACATCATGCAGTATAAACAAGACCGATTTCCAAGTCTCACAATTTTTTAATATGTACCAGTCACAAGGGCTAAATTGTGACCAGTTTTTCCGTGGGTTTTACTGTTTAAAAATCTCCACAGTGTAACATAATCTTTTCTCGTGGGCTTTAGTACTAAAGTATCCACTGTGTTTGGTCGTATCAAAATAACTTTTGGTACAAAGGATCTACTTTACAGATTATATCTTATGCGTTACCCGAAAGCAATAATTCTAATCCATCCAATGGACTTGAATAATTGTGCAAATGTCGCTCTGATAAAGGCTGAAAAGTAATGATCCCTTGAGCTTTAAGTCTTTTCTTTGTTCCGACCCAAGACAATGCTTGTCCCCCCTTCTCTTCTATATAAAGAAGGGTAAGGCTCATTCTTGGCCATTGGGAGTTTTTTAGAGATCAGAGTTTAGAGTCTCTAGAGTCTTGAATGTTCTGAGTCGAGTATTTTCCTGCTCTGCATCTGCGGACCTGCGTGTCTGATCTGCTTGTACCATGAAATTACTCAAGTCTTTAGGTGGTTTGGAAGCCTGCGCACTAGTATGCTCGGTACTAGTGAGAACCTAAAGTGGCTAAACCATTAGAGTCATTTAGTCTGTGTATTCTTCTTTGAAAATTCTGAGGTAGAGTCTATCTATCGCCAAGAAGCCTCTGGTATTACTTGATCTTTATGATCGGTATATAGTCCAGTAAATGCGGTGACATTCTATCTCTGTAAAGAGTTTTTTTTTCTCTATAAATCATTTGAGCATCTGAAATAATATGAGTACACCATATTTCCGCCATTTGAGTATCTCTGTGTGTTATTAAAATCTGTTGTGATAGTGGTTATGTTGGGTCTTCATCTGAAGTTCGCAGGAAGTTTGCCAAAGGATCGAAGGGACAGCAAGGCCATTGTTAGGCGTGGAAGCCGTTGTGTAGGCCGTTAGAGTGTGAAATATCTGAGTAGGTTCACCATTGGTTCACCAGGAGTTGGCCATCAACACTAATGAAGAAGCACACCAAGCCGCAAGCTTGTGACACGAGCCCTAGCAAATTTCTGTTTAATTTTGATTGTTTTTAAGTAGTTTGCTTAATGTTAGTACGCTCATGATAGAATCTCATTTTTTATAAAATGAATCTATTTAGTGGTTGGAAATGGGAATTTCAAATGGGAAGTTACCACCACTCCTATGCATTCCATAAATTCATAATTGAATCTAAACATAAATAGATTTGGGCCTTTCAAATTTATAGATGGTGGCCAAATAAATCCATTCTTACTTGTTAAACAACGATGATTTTTTTTCAAAACACATACCTTGTATACTATTATTGATTTCCCTTTAATATTATTATTACGTGAAATATTAGAACGTCCTAAATCCTTATTTAAAAGTAAAAGTGTATTTAAATTTGCTTCACCAAGTTGAAAATTGTGAGCAGTTGATCTTCTTCAAAATACATTAAAACTAATGGGCTTGAGCATGCTAATTGAGAACTCTTGTAGAATAATTCAACATGACTTGCAAAAGGTGTAGAATTACATAAGCAATAACCATACATAATTTTCCTAAATCATTGTCTAGTTTCATAATAACTAACATAATTCAACATGTAAATAATGATTATATATAATTCCCCTAAATCATTGACTAGTTTTGCAATAACCAACATTATTTAATATGTTTTTCTTTAATGTAAATATTCATTATTTTACTTGGTTTCATTATGCTTTATGGTCAAGGTAGAATTAATAAAATAAAACACAAAAAAATATATGAACAAATGATTGCTCTGCAACAAATTAGTAAAATAGATATATTAATAACATGTAAATAATAGGTACAAATATATATAAAACCTCTTGTGAAATCCATTTTTTAAAAGAGACCCGTCATTAAAAAAAAATAATACTTGAGAAGTAAGAATTTCCATCAAATTTATAAGCTAATTCAGAAAACCACATTTATCAAATACCAAAAAAAACAAATTTATCAAAAATGTATAACTTCTTTTACATCTTAATCAATTTAATTTGAAGAGATAAATTATATTATTTTAATAAAGATGATAATTAATAAAGTAGTAGCCTAACTTATAAATGGAATATCTTTTTCACTCGGGCTATACAATTTCAATTAAAAATGTGATTTTTTGTTGTTTAAAATACACTTTTAAATGCACAAATAGATTCAACATCTTGAGAAACTTCTAGTAAACTCAAATTATACAGATTGAACAACTTAAACTAATGTTTTTAAAAATTTCTATCTAATTTTGTCTAAAATTAATTAGAAAAAATGTCATGAAAAAGACCATTTCACTTATAAATTAAACTAAGCCAGTAATAAATATCACATCAATTAAAACAAGAGTTATATATTTCATAAATATAATAATAATAATAATAATAATAAATATCATATGAATTAAAAATATTATGAATGAAAAATATATGTAGAATATTTAAAACAAGAGCAAAATAATGGCATTCTACTATTTTTTTGCATAATTGAATTTTGTACAAATAATTTTATGCATAAAACAACCATAAATTTCTATGACCATCATTTAACAAACATTTACTTGCCAGCAAAAATTTACTTGGCTAGTTATATCTAAACCTCTTGGGCACAAGCCTATGGTCTGTTTGATGACTTATTATGTCATATTTACAATAATGTCACACGCAACACAATCACGTTGCAATCATGGATTTCATACATGTATTTTTCAATGGTTTCTACGTCTAATTTCATGTCCACTATGCAGAGATGAGTTGAAGTAGCTATATGTTTCAATGGAAAATATATTTTCTAATGTTGCCTCGTCATCATCATTCTTGCATTATTTGTCAATTTCATAGAAATCGAGTTTTAAAATTTTGTATTCGAATTATTGTTGTGAGGAAGTGCTTAAATTTACGGAGGTTGCTAATTTTCTCTACATGGAAATCACCTTTATAAAACTATTTCTAAGACATTGAAAATTCATTAAAAAATCCTTTTAAAATGCTAGACTTCATTAAGTCATTTCGTATGGTTATCAACAAATGACTCCAAGGTTCTCAATTCTTGAAAATTCTAACAGAAATCCTCATGAATAAATGGTTTTGTTAAAACAGATATACAGAACGTGGTTATCTAAGTGTTGAGATGTTTTGAATAGAATGTTATTTGCATCATATAACTTTGATCATAATTGATGGAAATTAAAAATGCCTCCACATAAAGTTAGTAGATTGGGTACATACTAAAATTTCAAACATATTATGGATACTGCAATATTCATTTTAAGCTATGAACATCATTAGGGTTCTTACTAAACAACTTACAGGAACCATAGACGAGTCCCCACAGGCTCCCACTCCTTGCACGAAAAGTAGATGGAACGCTCGAATTGCCATGAGTAAGCCTACTTGTGCTTGCAACAAAAGCACTTAAGATGTCCTCCTAGCATTTTAGGCAGCTAAAATAGGACCCATATGGATTCACATGTCAGCTTTCATCATTAGGAAAAATAAATGATTTTTCTCATTACACAAAAGTCTCATTTTCCACTAAAGTAATTCACAACTCATCTCTGTTTAGAGGAAGCATGTATTTGGCAGTTGTCTTTTCGGTCCCGGAGTTTTTGTTTAAAAATGGTTGTTATGAGAATTATTTTTTCTCTACATAACATGTATGCTAGTTCTATTTATGCATTTGTACCATTCTCTTTCCTGATCCTAACTAACATTCAAATAAAAAAACCCAGGAGTTTTTGTTTAAAAATTATTGCTATTAGAATTACTTTTCATCTGCATAAAAATGTATAAAAACTTGAGATATTATTTTTTCAACCAGCAAGATTGGTGCCGCATACCTAAGGATAGTGATACAGGGAGTTACATAAATGTGTCTATGAGGACTTTGAATCTTGCACGGTCTGAAACACCTTCTCTTTACCAACTAACTAAATGTAGTGCATAATGAATATTTAAAATTTTGAAACTTGAAATTATAGGGCCACAATTTCCATACTCGAAGTGATATGGTAAGGTAAATAGATAAGCAAGAGAATCTTGAGGAGGGAATGAAAATTATAAAGGCAGGGATATACCTTTGAATCCATCGCATGGCCCATTCAACTTTTCTTGTAATGCAGGGAATATTCTTCATGGAAATGAGCAGTCTCACTTTCTCCTTGGAATCTTTGATGTAAGTTTCTAGAAGTAGGTTGTACAGTTATGGTCAAATGAGAAATAAAAAGAAATAGGCAACAAAGGTGGGAATCCAACAACAGGGAAACTATTAAGGCTCGCTGACCTGAATGAAGGTATTCAATGGAAATCTGGAATCGGTAAAATGCCCGACCCTGCAAAATGAAGAGGAAAACATAAATAGTTTGATGTATTCTATGTACAAAAAAAATGATCCCTAGCAGATTCGAAGTATTAACGACGTACTGGTTTGAAATTGTCACTAATATCCCTTGATCAAAACCATAGCTCTGATCATGTTAAGATTTTGATATTGAAATGAAATATAATTAATGGCATAAACCATAAGAAGTGGAACCCACAAAGATGAATCAAAGAGTAATACAAAATAAAAACAAAAAATTAAAGAGGATAAAGAGAAAAGGGTTACCTCTGGAATTTGAACACCGTTCAAGAATCTTCCAGCTGAATTTTCTAAAAGAATACCATCTGAGGCCGCAAAAAAGGGCAAAACATGGCTAATGATTTTTTTTTTCCTGATGAGGTTTACCCATTGATATATGTCAGGTAAAATTCCTCCACTGCAATGAAACAATTCACTTAATACAACACCAAACAAAGCGTTGATTCGGGGCATACTCAAAAATTCCCATTAGGGGAAAAATTACAAATTTAAAAGCGCCTAAATATAAAGATGTATTGATGCCCCAGTAATGAGAAAAAAAATGTAGAATTTAAACTAAACTACCTCTCCTGAAGCTGGCCTCAGCTTTCTTGTACATTTCCTATACCTTATTATATGATTGGAAACATACATAACCTCTCAGGGCTTTCCATGAGAATAGGTTCTTCCTCGTTTGAAACCTATGGGTTCATTGTGTCTATTGTGCCCATTTTGTTTTACTGTTTATTCTTCCCAGTCGTCATTACACACTAAATACTCTCATTCCACAGCTAAAATCCCCCCAACCCCCACGGAAAAGAATATATTTGTTGCCAATGTAACGGGGTTAACCTCAGAGAATCGCGTTTATACCATTGTTCAGAGGGAAAGAGGAGAAGAAGATTGCAGAAGTAGAAAATTGAAGCTGATTTCTCCTCATTCCCACAATGCTGGTGGCCAGAGAGAGAAGAGTAGGCGTACCCTACCCGTATCAATTCAACGCCAGTTTCACCGCTTCAGTTGCATACTTTAATCGCTAATATCATCTGGAATTTGGCCAGAGAGGCCACTTCTTTTGAGGTCACTGCATACAAAACACAATGAATCAACCAAGAACACTATAATATTATAAACACTTGCTCCATATAACCTGCATCGTAATAATCAACTTAAATGACAACTCCAACCGCTTGAAACAAATATACATTAGACCTCTGGATTCAGGTACATCGATTCTATATTTTTCAGATTGCCAATGACCGGGGAAATTTCTCCTCCGAGCTTTAGTTGAGAAATGTTCCTACATGCCAAAAGTCTGAGCAAATACAAACACATGAAGCAGAGCTTGAATCAAAACTCTGCAAAAAGCTGGTGTAGAAATTATAAAGACTAAATTCTCAGTGATTTCCAACACTATAGCATTGTATATTGGCATCATCTTATAACATGACCTCTAATGGAAAAATAAAAGGACAACTTACAGTGCAACCACATCGAAGGTGACGTTGTCGCATGTTACACCCCTCTAGGAGCAACGGTCATTTGATGTGGCATCAATTCAATCGTACAACTCATTATTAGTGTCAGTAAGCGACCTATTAGTCTCCAGTAGAGTTTCCCCTGTAGAAATGAGATAAAAGGCCTATAAATAAACTTGGAACCATCAGACCTACTTAACTACATTACCTTATACAAAACTCACTGAAACACAATCACAGGTATTGTCATTCCCTCGATGGAATTTTCAGTATAAAAATCCAAACATTGATTTCACAAAGTTAAGAGTCACTCATGGGTACACTTACCATTAGACTCATTATCAGTTTCCTTACTTATAGATTAATGTTCAAATTTGTTGATTTTTAATTGCAGAGCTTTTGCCTCTGGCGCGATTGGTCTGGTGCGATAGTAGTGTTAGTTATCGTTATTGTGTTCCATATACTAGTACTATTCTAAGCATTACATTCTCTGCTTTTGTAGATTTAAAAAATTAGGATAATTTGTGGTTTCCTTTGATACATCCTTTAATGCACTAACATAATTTTTTTTTAATCGACTTGTTAGAGCTGCTGCCAAAGGAGATATTTTTCTGATGCGGTTAAGCTATTCGCAGTGAATTTGAGAAATGTAATCCTTTCCTAGTAGTAATCGAGGGGGCGAGATCCAAACTTGCTCCTTTTGGTTGTGTTTCCCAAAAAAAAAATTAAAACAAACACAAAACACCGTGTAACTATTTTTAAAACACCATCAAAGTTATTATAGTGATTCATAAGATGACGGTGAAAGTGACCTTAAAGTTTGTCAAGAAATTAAAATAGATTATTATTATGGCCTTAAATATTCTAACAAAAGTAAATCATGTAGTTGTAGTCGAACGATCACAAATGAGAAAGGAGATAACGGAAAGAAGATAAAATTGATTACTAGTCTCGACTCTGCCTTGATTTGTATGATCTCCATTTTTTATATTCTCACTCTCGATTTTGATTATGTACTAATAAATTTCATATTTATAAAATGATTTGTATGATCTCCATTTTTTATATTCTCACTCTACATTTTGATTATGTACTAATAAATTTCATATTTATAAAATAAAAAACATTGTTTGCATATTTTATAATCCATTAGAATTTAAATTATTCATAAGATGATGTAATGTATGTTTTAGATTCTAAGGAATATTATTTTATTTTTCAATCGGAATATTAGAATATGAACTCGAAGAGTAAGAATGTCATATCGTTGATTATATTGATTAGGTTTATGCCATTGAACTATTGACTGCCACACATCAAGTATGTTCCCACGAGTAAAAGTAATAGGCATAACCCTTACAAAGTGAGGTGATAATTCAAAAGAAGTCAAGATTGGATGTCAAGATCCTATAATTAAATAGATTTTCCCAGAAATAAAACTAATGATCTATATAGTAGGGCAAGGACTGAAGTCATGCTCTTGCGCAAGAGCGGTGAAGAGCGGTGTTAGTTTAAAATAGTGGTGTTCAACATAGTTTAACTTCTTATGCTTGGATGTCAAGATCCTGTGATTAGATAGATTCACTTTAGCAAGATTGTTTCCTTCAAAAAGGCGTAGCACAGATTGTACCCAGATATCATAATCATCATGATAATTGTTGTACAACAAAGTAATATAAGAGATCGGGCCAGCTAACTTGTGGGAAAGGGTTAAACTTGATGCCAGTTTACATGTTTTTTTCTTTTAGGTGAATCGCTTTTTCTTTGAGGTGAATCCCTTCTATTTCAAAATATACACGTCCTCCTTGACTGGCAAATAATTTTAAAAAAATCATATTGACGGGCATATAAAAAAAAATGACTATTTTGAATTATATATATTTGATTCATGTCCAGCGTTACCTTGGAACTTTGGAAGCTGACGCCTTCCGGCCACGTAGACTCCCAGGGGCTATGAAAGGGAAAGAAGTGTGGAGGGGAAACATCTTGTTTGCAACTCTCTATTTGCATGTAGTGGCACTGTGGCGGGGTTCTTTCTCCTTCTGTTGCTGGATATTTTATTTTCGATCAAAATTTGGAAAACACAAGTTCACTGTTTTGGTTTTTAAAGAAATTAGATTTATTTATAAATTTAAAAATACATTGAAAAAAATAAATTATTTTGTATAATCTTTAGTGCAAACCAAAA
>APFE031660866.1:4085-32529 GCA_000404065.3 Pinus taeda
CTATTTAATCGTTTGCCTTGTTTGTGCTTGCAGGTTTGCGACAAAGGAACTTACTTGGATCAAAGGAGCGAAGGCATCTCCAAACTTGCGTTGGACATGAGGTAGGCCTTAAAACACATTTGTTTGCCATTATTTATAAAGCGCATTTAGATAAAGATAGTGTCTGGTTGGTTTGTTTGTCATTAGGTCTTCATTATATTCTAGGAAGGTCTATCTTGTCGGCAAGATCGACTCATTCCGCGTGACAACACCCTCTTAGCAAGGAAGGAATTTTGAATAACCCCAATCATTTTTCTATGGAACTCGAACTTGCCCCTTGATAGGGCCTTGGTAAAGATGTCTACATCCTGCTACTCTATAGGAATGTATTGTACTATAACAATCCTCCTCTGCACACAATCTCTAATATGATGGTACTTTATGTATATATGCTTGGACATATCATGAAACATTAGATTCTTAGAGAGTTTTATGCAACTCTAATTTTCATAGTGGATCAATGTAGGCTCCATTCCCTGAAAGAAGAGTCCTACCAAGATCTTCTTCATCTAAATAGCCTCACAGGTTGCCTGAATAGTAGCCATGTACTCAAAATCTACTGAACTAAGTGCAACTAATCTTTACTTCCTGATGTACAAAGAAACTGCAGTTGACCCAATACTAAAGACTACTCCTGATGTGCTCTTCCTATCTGTGGGACTCTTGGCCCAATCTACATATGTGAAGCCTTGAAGCCTCACTCCATAAATATTTGTGTACCATAATCCAAAGTATATTATTCCTTTGAGGTATCTAAAAACATGTTTCGCATCTCTCTAGTTGACCTTGGAAGGATCCACCATGAAATTGGTTCACTGCAAAACAAATATTAGGCCTTACGTTCACCAAATACATCAAGGACCCAATCAAGTTCTTGTAGATTGTACCATCTAATACATATCTTGTGGAGGCATCCTCATTCCTCAAGTTAGTAGTTAGAGGAGTAACAATGGGTTTGTAATCATGCTTGTGGAATCTTTGAAGGATCTTAGAGGTGTACTTCCCCTATCCAAAAAATATCTCTCCATAACCCTACCAAACTTCCAATCCAAGGAAATAGTGCATCAACCCCATATCCTTCATCTAAAACTCTCTTGCAAGGTCCTCCTTACAATCTTGGATCAAACTATATCTCCTGTCATAATCAAATCACCAACATAGAGAACTAAGATGAGAATACTACCATATACCATAATGTAGTATAGGTTTACATTTGTCTCACTCTTAGTGAATCCCAACCCTCTGAGATAAGAATAAATATGAGTGTACCATGCTCTAGGTTCATGCTTGATCCCATAAAGAGCTCTTTCCATCCTACACACTTGTGTCTTTTTTGAAGGTCTTAAACCCCTTTGGCTACTCAATTTATATCTCTTCCTCAATTACTCCATTGAGGAAAATTGTCTTGACATCCATCTGGTGGATCCTGCCAATGCAAGTATGGTCCTGATAGATGAGTACCTTTCCACTTGGGAAAAATTATCCTCATATACAATCCTCTCAATTTGTGAGAAGCCCTTGGCCATAAACTTGGCCTTGTACTTCCCCACACTACCATTTGTTTCATGCTTCACCTTATACAACCACCTGGAGCCAACAATTAATTTTCCCTCAAGTCTAGGCACAATCTCCCAAACATCATTCTTCATGATGGAGCTATACTCCTCAGAATATATCAACTATGTCATCAATGTCATGTATCTTGTGTATTTATCTGGTGATGTTCATTGTCTATGCAAGGAACTACGAGGCTCAACCTGCTCTTGAGCTTCCTGCACCAATCTGTGAGTGGATGCCTCCACTCGATCTTCTCTTTTCTCCTCATCATGTGGTGGCTCAACATCATCCTCATGGAATTTCCTCTTTCCCTTAAGCCAGGACAGACTCTATGAATCTGACTAAGGCTCTTCCTTGGGAGCTAGAATCTCCTCATCTAGTGATATTCTCAACTCTCAATCTAGAGAACTCCTCATGGATTTATCCTCATCAAATATAACATCCCTTCTCAAAACAATCCTTTTGAGAGATACACCCTATAAACATAAGTTGTCTCATTATAGCCCACAAATAACCCCCTCTCTGTTGTGGGCTCCAACTTCTTCTTTCCATCTTTGGGCACATTAAAATACACCATGGACCCAAAAAAGTGAAAGTGGGATACATCTTCCTTCCTACCAATGAAATCCTCCTCAAGTGTAATCATCCCAAGAACTTTGTGAGGACTCCTATTCTCCAAGTACACAGTTGTATTGCAAGCATCTTCCCACAAGAATAAGGGAAACCCCTAGTCATGAAACATGGCTCTAACAACCCCAACAATATTCTTATTCTTCCTCTTTGCAACCCCATTCTACTAAGGATTATGGGGTGCAATCAACTCTCTCCTAATTCCCTCCTGAGCACACAAATCTCTGAAGGCATTAGAGATATACTCTGCTCCATTATCACTCCTAAAAGACTTGATTTTCTTTCCTGTATCATTCTCCACTAAGGCCTTGAACTCCAAAAACTTGGAATAAGCCTCATATTTCTTCTTCATGAAATAAATCCAACACTTATGATAAAAATCATCAATGAAGATCACATAATACATGTGTTTGGTGAGTGAAATTGTGGAAAAGGGTCAACAAGCATCTGAATGAACTCTCTCCATAATAGCTCTAGCTTTTCTATCTTGGCTCTGAAAGGAATACTTGGCATACTTTCCAAGAGTGAACCCCCCATCATGTTGATCAAGTGTAAATTGTGGTAGACATGTGGTAATTTGTTGAAGTATCTTCAATTATCCATGATGTAGATGTCCCATGCACATGTGCCAGAACTCTCCAACATCTCATCGTTGAACAAACCCTGCTTTGTTTCTCAAGGCTACACATGCATCAACCTCCATTGTGTAGAGGTTATTTCTCCTAACACCAATCTACTTGACCTATCCCGAAGAATAATGCTTGTGATAGGCCTTCCCTTTGTTGAATACTACATCATACCCTTTGTCTTCAAGGACTTCTACTAAGACAAGGTTTTTCTTCAATTCTTGAAATGGATAAGTGAACCAAACTCCCTCTTAAAGTCATTGTACCAACTCCTTTTTCATGTATCTTCCATCATCTCCAAGCTCAATATCGAATTGCATGTCTTTCTCCTTCAAATCGCTCAAGAAATATGTATTCCCTATCATGTGGAATGAAGCCCCTAAATCAATATACCACACACTACCTTGAATTGAGCTTTCCATGCAAGTTATTAAGGATAAATCCAATTTGAACTTAGAAGAGAGTGATTCTTCTCCTGCTACTTCTGGAATACGCTTATTTGGTTTCTTGTTTGGACATTTTGTATCATAATGTCCAAACTCATGACAATGAAAATGCTTAATCTTGCTAAGATCCTTTTTTTTCTTGCATCCATTCTAACTATATTTGGTCTTGCCTTGTGAATTCTTTGATCCAAGTGGATATTGGTGGCCACCTTCCTATTCCAATTGGAACCTCTCCATTCTTTTTTTCACTTTCCTTAATTGTAGCATAATTTACTATTTTTGGCATTTTTCTAGGTCCTGAACTTCCTAAGCCGTTCTTATTCCATAATCGAAGTTTTTTTGGAAAACAGGAAAATTTCTATCCTGCGACAAGTGTTTTTAATTGAAATTTGTATTCCTTAGATAGATATTTCTATCAAGGTATTATACGTGTCAAATGGAGATCGTATGCTAAAGTTACAACCCTGGGAAGTTGATGTACCAATTTACCCCAATGGGGCCCACAAACTTTTGGCACTTCATCTCCTAGGGTTAGGTATTTGGATGTTTAGGGTTTTCCATTGTTTCTCAATATAAAAATCCCTTCAAGTCTCATTGTAATACAGTTCAAAAGGCATGTAGCTGCCACATCTCTTCTGAAATATAAGCTACCATTTCCTGAGCTAGTTTATTTCCATTCTACATGTAATCAATTTTTAGTACTTTTTTATTGATGAATTGAAATTTTGTTTTCGCTATATCTCTATGTTCTTGTTTATATCTATATTTCATTTCATTCCTTCATAAGTTTGGATTACTTGTATCAAAGTGGTCTGATCTTTCTTTCTTTTTTCGTGCATGTCCCTAATAAGGTTGGGTATAAGGAGTTGGGACTTGAACTGGTTGAGTCTTTGTAAGATTGTCCCCATCGACACCAACGACCTCCCATGGTGGAAGAAAATAAAGAAGAGGGAGCATGAGATCCTATCAAACCATTGCTCAAAGAATCCTCGAGGGAAAAGGAAAGAGATAATGGATAACTTTTCCTATATCCTTTGGTGGATGCCCATCAACGACGCATCTTCATCCAGCAATCACTTCAGAGGCGCTACCCCATTCAAGGTACAAGTGAACTTTTATATACATATATTTGAAGTTCAAATAGATGCAGATGTTGTAGATAAATGGTTGAATCTATTAGAAGCTTATTCTTCAGTCCATAGTTTCTTCGATAAGGAGAAGATTACTTTTTTGTTGCTTAAGGTAGCCCCCCATGTTAAGGATTGGAGGGAAATTTAATGTGAGAAAAGGGTTGAGGAGCCATCTCTATTTATAGTTTCCCCCTCTTGAAACTTTTTGACTACTACGTGTCAACAAACCATAGTAGTACACCCCCTTTTTTCGCAAAAGGGATAGTGCTTGATTGATGTGTCTATGTCATTCACCTATCATCATCAATCTGATCATCATGTTATAATGTAAACCCATTTTGCATATATATGATGTAAATAACCTTAGCAAAACCATGTCATGTATATAATGGCCTAGGTAAACCTACTTTTTTGGTGACGATCTACATTCTGGGAGGTTTTTTGTCTCACCAATCCATTCTCGAATGGTCGGCAGAGTTTTCCTTCAGTCTCACTCCAAACCCGAAATGTATTTTGTGACTGGGATATTAGGCGAGTCCTAGTGTTATAGATCGAGTCTATGTAAAAGTGATTTGAGAATAATCATAACTATTTGGTTAGGTTATTTTATTACAAATTGCTTGGTCTACTGGATTATATTTGTGTCATGTAAATGGGTAGTCTGTGAGGGTCTATTACAGATGGGTTTTCCTCCTTATAATGTAAAAAATATGAAAATTATGATGTAAAGTGTTTTGAGGGTTGGAAAAATAATTTATCCCCTCATAGGTTAATTAATTAAATTTTCTGGCCAAAAATAAATTAAAATCCTAAGCTAGAAATTTAATTAATTCTAGGTTGTAGGTAAATTAAATTCTCCAAAGGCAAAATTCGTCGGTCCTTAAAAATCAAATTTTAAAAGGTCCTCGGACTAAGGTAAATTAATTATTTTGCTAAATTTTAAGCCTTTGGTCCCTGGGGGTTATGTCAAAGTCAATTTTTTTAGGAAATTAACGCAAAATTTTATTTTTGAGTTAATTAAAATGCATTGAATTGAAAATTTCGAATTTCCTCAAGAATTTAATATTTCAACAGATGAGATTCAAAGAAATTTTAGTCCTAATCAAAGGTCGAGATTGTTTAAGATCACTCGAACTAGCCGTTGGAGGATTTATCTTTAAATAGGAAGTCTTTTATCATTTGATCCATTTGATCTTTGAGTCGTGTGCTAAGCGAAAAGCTCTTGTGTAATCTTTTATTAATAGTAAAGAAAGATTTTGGGGTTAATTTTCGTCGGTGTTACTCTTCATGAAAATACTGTAAGATGTATCATTTTCATGCGTAAATTTTTTTTTTTAGCCATTGATGATAGCTTCTGAAAGAGTGATTTGAGTACAGGTATCTTTCTCAGTCGTTCGGCTTTAAATGATAATTTAAATTTTGAATGTAATAGAAGGTATCTCTATTTATCTGAATTTTATTATTATTTTCTCACTCTATTTTGATGGTTGAATTGAATTTTGTAGGAAAGTCTTGATTTTTAAATCCTCGGGCATTAGGGGAAGTTTTCAGTTGGACCAGACAACTCTCGATCCATGTTTTCTGAAGAGCCTAGCTAAATTTAATCTCGGGCTTATCATAAGATTTTTATTGGTGACACATGAAGGGCTTCAAGCTAATCACCTCCTTTAAAATTTAAAAATTTAAATTTTTCATGGGAAATTGATAGATCTGGTTGTTGAGAGCCTTAGATTATCATATCAGGGAGCGTAGTTGGACTCATACTTCTCAAATCTAATAGATCTACTATTCTTATGCATAGATCTGTAAAATAAAAAATAAAAAAATCTGACTTGGGTTTCTTGGGTTTTATTTATTTTTTGTATATTTAGGTTTTGGGTGTTTTTGTTTTTAGGTACAGGTTACAGATCTGAAGGAGAAGTTTGATTTGAAGCCAGACCTAGGCCCTAGAGGGTAAGATCTAGCCTCAAAATCAATTTTGCAGGGGCATTATTTTTGCAGTCCAAGGGTTTGAATTTTTTTTAAATCTGGAGAATTTTTTATAAGGGTTTCACAGATAAATATTAAGCAAAAGTATAACATTTTAATCTGGGAATTTTTCTTTAGTTCTTTGGCTAACTGTCTGTCGCTTGGGGTTTTTACTTTCTTTGTTGTAGAAAAAATTCGAAATTTTTGGGCAAATCTGCGTAACCCCTTACTTTTGTCATCATTCTTCTTTTTTTTTTGTGATTTTCTCCTCCCTCTCTCACCTTCGACCTTCAACTCTCTACTCATCCTAGCTCGATCATCCCCTACTCATTACCCCCATCGACCTGCAATGTATTGCCTCCCTGTTGCGTCTTTCATTATCCACGCGACTCCCTCCTCCATCGGCCTGCTACCCTTGCGTCTATCTCCCTTCTTCGTCGAGAGCTCTCGCTTCATTCTGAACCCTCCATATCCATGGCATCCTTTTTCTGCTGCCATCCGCAAGCTCTCACTACAAATTGTGACCTCTTCTCTCCATATGTGGCTCTGTCTCCTCACTTGCAGCCACTATCGAACTGCTTGTAATCTCCTTCAAACTCCATCTCCTCCGTCCTTACACCATCGTCGAACCATTTCAAACCTGTAAACGCAAATGAAAAACGTGATTTCCCTTTTATTCTTTAGGTTTATACTTTCATTTTATTTGTATTTCTATGTTAGCTTAGGTTTGGGTTTTGTAAATTTTAAAATTTAGTTAGATTCATTTTTTTTGCTTTTATTTTTAATATTTTGATTTTATTTTATTTCACTTTTTTTATTTTTTTATTTATGATTTTGGTTTTCATTTTTTTTTATTTACATTCAAATATATATATATAATATATATATAATAATAATAATATATATTATATAAATTGCTAAACTAGAAAATCAAAAAAAAAATGAAATAAATTAAAAGGATTTGCGCTTTTACATCTATGGCCCATTAAAATTTTAATTTATTAACCCTTTGATTCATTTTACTTCCATCGCATTAAAATATTTTGATTTCTTCATTTACCATTAAAGCAATTGCCCAAGGAATAATTAAAATGCTAATTTAAAGTTCCTTGGTGTTTTTGGTGTTAAATGAAAAATCTTAATTTTTCGTTATTTCTCTATTTTCAAGGTGCGATAAATGTTTAAAAAATCATATTGGTTGTTGGAGAAAGATTATTTTGCTAGATTATCCTATATGCTAAATTTTTGGGCATTTTACAATTAATTTTTCATGATCGTTGCTTTGCCACATTATAAATTTCTCTAAGTGACTTGTTATTATTTAATCTTTCGTTAATTAAAGGTATTGGTATGTAGTCATTTGTATCTTGTGATTGTGTCTTATTTTAATCTATCTATATCATTTGACCGTGACACACTTTAAATTCATCAAGTTGTTCATCCTTAAAATCTCCTAGAGCATGTGTTCCACGGGTTATCCTCATCCATGCACCTTAGGGACTACCCCCCTTGACTTGTCTAGGAGAAAGTCTAAATGGAGTGAGTAAGGATTAGAGTTACAGCCCTTACTCTGAGCATTATCACGGTGCCTAGACACTTTATGTGACAACATTTTTTGGCGTTGTCGACAGGGACATAGATTTCTGTCCTTGGTCCTCTCATCTCTTCTCATCATTTGATCCTTCCATCGTCATCTCATCGTCATCTCATATTGTCTTTCATGTCTAAGTTAGATTTTTGTCCGAGTGGCGACTCCACTTCCTTCATCTTCTATAGGGGCGTGTACTAGAAGGAATCCAAGCAACTTGGAGAATCCTGCTCTGAATCCTTAAAGGGCTCTCAAAGATAAATTACACAAGCTCTCTTCTCATACACTCCTTGTCAATCTCGGCCAGGAAGCTCTCTATGACATCCATTCACTCTTCTTAATTCCTCTCGTTCCATACATCATGGATATCTATCAACCTCTTAACTTTGCTAACATCTAAGGTTATCCCCATAACCTTCCTAATACTAGTCTACACAAGTTACACACTTTCCAAGGAAATAATGCAAATCACTGTTAAAAATCATTTATATGTTTTTCAGATTTGGTGGGCTAAATTTGCTCTGGCTCAAAATTATGAGGATGTGAAAATGAAATGCTTTGTCTTGACCCTTGAGCAAGATATTATGGATTGGTTTAGGGATAGGCCTAATCATAGCATTGATTCATATGGTTCCCTCCTTAATGCTTTTAAAGAGATATTTGGTGATAAGAAATAAGATCAATCTCTAGCAAAAGCCATTAGTGTCATTAAAAAGAAATAAAATGAGACATGTGAAGAGTTTAATAGAAGGTTTAATGGTATGCTTAAATAAATATCTGATGATTACAAACCAACTGAGAAAATGCTTCCTGAACGCTATCTCGATGCTTTCAATCCTGACACTTCTTATGAACTTAGAAGGTCCAAGCCTAATGATTACAAGGCTTATCAACTCACAGTTGAAGAGTTGGAAAAAGTTAAGAAGGTTTCTGGCAAATCTGAAGTTCCTAGGTTTGATAGATCTATTGTTAAATTAAAAGAACCTAAAGGAAAATAAAAGTAATCTGAAGAAGAATCTATGCAACAATTGCTTAAGAAGTTAGAAAATATGGAGTTAAATCAAGCTAGGATGATTGTTGACCATGCTAAGGAGATAACTACATTATAATCTAGGTTGATTCAAATGGAACGAGCTCAGCCTAGGGGTCAGAATAATAATAATAATAATCGAAATAATTGGCAAAAGAAAGTTCAGTCTAGTGAGCAGAGGCCTCCTCACCCTCTTGAAACGAATAATCTTGTGGAGGAGACCTTGCCTTATTGTAGAGCCTGTGATGAGCTTCATGAAGAAGCCACTTGTCCTACTATCAAGAGAATCATGCATCATCAAATGCTTGGGACAAGAAACCAGATCAATGAGGTTGGTAAATAATATCGCTTGTCATATGAAAATTGGGAAGAGGTCAAGGGAAATAGTCAATCCGTCAGACCTTTTACATCTTCACATAGTATCAATAATTTTGTTCAGGAAATTGACATCTTATTTAAGCTCTTTGGTGAGAAACCTCCGCCTGAGCAAGTCCTTGAAATCGCTAAGGACAGGAGATTAACTTAGGAAAGGATAAATCAAAATGATAATCCGGTTAATTCTCGAAGTCTTAATTTTGGATCAACTTCTAGAATGAATATTGATTTAGGAGGTTGGTTTAATAACTCTAAAGTTTTGGTCCCTATCACTGAAATAGTAAAGATCCCCTCCCAAAGGACAAAGTTATTGAATGCTATTAGTAGCACCCAGGTAAATGCTACTCAAGAGGAACCTCCTGAGGCTTTCTATTAGGATGCTCCCACATACTTGCATATTATGGATTCTGATAATAAAGAAAACTCTTCATTCTTCATCACTTTGCTTGTGAATAATTATTGCTTATATAATTTCATGCTTGACTCTAGTGCTTCCACTTGTGTGATGACTAAGAGAGTCATGGAATAACTTAACTTAAGGATATCTAGGTCGTATTATAACATATGTGCCATGGATTCAAAGAAAATTGAAGTTCATGGTTGATTAAGGACCTATAAGTCCATCTATCTGTCTACCCCGATATCATGATTGTTATGGACATTGTTGTGGTCGATGTGCCTGATGATTGGGGTATGTTGTTGTCTAGGAAATGGGCCTCTAATTTAGGAGGAACCATACAAATGAGATGGTCATATGTTGTGATTCCTTCCCCTAATGTTCAAAGATATATTAAGTTAAACAGAGAGCCTAAAAGGAGATTCCATGTGGAAGATCCTAAAAGTCCCCACAACGAAATCATAAGTGAAAAACCTAGCCTAGGGAATCATGTTATCCTATCTAATTCTATCATTCCCTTGGAGGCCAAGGTTGAAGAAAAAGTGGGTAATTTAATAGATAATATTTGGTATTTATATTTTGATGGTGCAGCATCTAGGCAGGGTAAAGGTGCGGGGATTGTCTTAAAATCTCCCCTTGGTCATATTTTCAAATTTTCCTATCGGTTAGAATTTCAAGCAACCAACAATGTGGCTAAATATGAAGCCTTGTTTCTGGGTATTGAATTGGAAAAAGAAATAAAAGTTAAATTGATAAGTATCAAGGGTGATTCAGATTTAGTTATCATGAAAATTAAAAATAAATTCACACGTAAAAATCAGAGATTAAAAAATTATACGAATGTTGTGTGGGATACCATGGAGTATTTTAATGCCATTAACCTTGAGGCTGTCCTAAGGGAGAAAAATAGTTTCGCTGATGAGTTATTTGTTGTTGCTTCCACCATGCAATTATATGATAATTTAATTGAAGATAAAATTAAAATGGAAATTGTTTTTAGACCTTTTGTCCCAGATAATTCTGAGCATTGGCAGGTCTTTGATGATGAAAGATAGATTATTCGCTTCTTAGACAATTTGGATGAGTTTCAGGGTTTTCAAGTAAATTAGAAGGAGGATGGACCTGATATCGATGAAAATATTTTAAATCCTACTCCTTGGAATGTTGTTTCTCTTGAGAAACACTTTGATCAAAATGATGTTAAGAAGAAAGAGAAAAATAAAATTGATCTTGGATAGTTTGTTAAAGTAAACATTAGTATGTCTAAAGATCCTGGAATTATTAAAATTGGTAAGGGTACTAATGAACATGAAATAAATAAATTAATAAACTTGCTTCATGAGTATAGGGATGTTTTAGCTTTTTCTTACAATGAATTAAAATGCTATAGGTAAGATGTTATGGAACATACCATTCCCCTAAAGGATGAAAATTCTAAGCCATTTCGTCAAAAACTTAGACAAATAAATCCTAAATTGACCCCCTGTCCAAAAGGAGCTCACAAAGATGTTAGTTGCTGGCATTATTGCTCAAACTAGGCATTCTACATGGTGCTCAAATCTGGTGATCGTTAGGAAAAGAACAGTACAATTAGATTGTGTGTCGATTTTAGAAACCTTAATTTTGCTTGTAAAAAGGATAATTACCCTTTGCCTAATATGGAGACCATGTTGCAAAGGGTGACAGGATCCAGGATGATGTCATTGTTAGATGGTTTTTCCGAATATAATCAAATTTGGGTAAAAAGGGAGGATCAACATAAAACGAATTTCACCACACCATGCGGAACATTTGAATACATAAGAATGCCTTTTGGTTTAACAAATGTTGGGGATACTTTCCAAACGTCCATGGACTATGCTTTTAAAGGTTTAATTGGAAAATTAATTGAAAAATATCAAGATGACCATACTGTTTTTTCTAAGAATTGTATTGATCATATAAGTCATCTTAGGCAAGTTTTTGACAAATGTAGGGAATTTGGCATTTCTTTAAATCCTACTAAATCTATCTTTGGGGTAACTGAAGGGAAGTTACTTGGTCACATAATTTCAAAGGATGGGGTCAATATTGATCCTGAAAGGGTTGAGGAAATAAAAGATTCCTCTGCCCCATAATCTAAAATCCCTTCAGTCCTTCCTAGGAAAAATAAATTTCCTTAGAAGATTTATTCTAAATTACGTAGAATTAGCAAAGCCTATTCAAATTATTTTGAAAAAAGAAGCAAATTTATGTGGAAAGAAGACAGTAGAAATGATTTTCAAGAAATAAAGAATGCTATATCCAAAGCTCGTGTTTTAATCAGTCTTGATTATTCCAAGGATTTCATGATTTTCTCTTTTTCTTCTGAGGATACCATTGTTGGTGTCTTACTTCAGAAAAATAAGGATGGGCAAGTATAGCCTATTGCTTTCATGAGTAGAGCACTTCAGAATTATGAGTTTAATTACACTACCATGGAAAAGAAAGCTTATGCCTTAGTTAAGTCTCTTAAGCATTTCAGGACATATGTGGGATCTTCCAAAGTCATAGCTTACGTCCCACATTCTGTTGTCAAAGATATATTAACTCAAACTAATTGCTTAGGAACCCATGCTAGTTGGGTAATGAAAATTCAAGAATATGATTTGGAAATTAAACCCACGAAGTTGGTCAAGGGTCAAGGTTTATCTGACATGTTAACTGAAAATAACGAAAAATCTCTTGGTTTGATTTGTCTTAACGATTCATCTTCACCTGAGCTACAAAGGTTAGGAGAGCATGAATGGTACAAGGATATTATATATTACCTATTGAATCTTACATGTCCTAGCCATTTAGTGATCTGAAGATAAAATGGCATCAACCAATGGTATTCATCCACCCATGGAATTTACCCATGGTATTATAAGTGACATCCACCCATGGTATTCATTCACCCATGGTATTTTCCCATTGTATTATGACATCCACCCATGGCATTCATTCACCCATGGAATTGACCTGTGGTATTACGACATCCACCCATGGTATTCATTCACCCATGGAATTGAGTCGTGGTATTGTAACTGAAAAAGACTATAAGTAACAAGTCACTTTTTGTAAAAGGACAGATTTTCTGCCACAATGTAGCCTTTATAGTTATTATCAGTTTTAATAAAAAGTTTATTTGTGGTTTTATTTACTGTGTGTTTTGTCATTTTCTTTCTAGCATTGCAATTCTTCAGATCTTGGGGGCCTCCCCACAAGATCCATTTCAAACTTTTAGATCTTGAGGGCCTCCCCCCAAGATCTATATTAGTGATATCAGAGCAGATTATGATTCCATGGGAATGAGGGTTTGATTCATATTTCAGTTTCAAATTTTTCAGCAATATTCAACAAACTTCAGGCATGTGTTACGTCCTCCACAGAGCATTTTCGTGGGTCAAGTGGGAAGAATTTTCTTTTTTCATTTTTTTGCAGGAATGTTTTTGGGCAGAGAGTTTACAAATCAGATCTGAAATTTTTGGTACAAAATTTACAAAACAAATCACATATCCAAATTCTTTGCAAAAAAATACCCAAATTCAAAAAACAAATCAGCCGAATCATAGTCCGGATGAGGGAGATATCGTTGATTTAAAATCAGCTATGTTGCAAAAATGTTTCTGATGGAAATTCATGGATGGCGGCTCTCCTATATTTTTTTTGAAATTTTGGTGTATAATTTCAGAAAATTGATTGTATATCTGATCTCCTCTCGAAAATTTGCTCCATTTCAAAAAAATGGGTCGAATCAGAGTTCAAATGTGGGAGATATTGCTAATTTAAAATCAACTATTTTTTCATAACTTTTGTGACAGCGGAAAAGTTGTAGCATGAATATGAGGTTATAGAGTGTCTAGATAAGGATTTCCAACACATGGGAAGATGCAAAATAGTCCTTCTGTTTCCAAAAACATGTTATAATAAATATTCTGAGTTATATTGACTGAGTTATGTCCATTTTAATTCTGGAGCAGCATTCGGAGTGGATTCCCTTTGGAGACGTGCCCTCCCAGCCCGCTTTAGCAGGCACTTGTTTTGCATTCATCAGTTTCATCATAGCAGAATTCGTCTTGAGTTCTTTGGAGACGTTCAATCCCACCCCAGACTATGTAGGCACCTGCTACTTCATCAAAAACCAGCATCACGGTTATGGGTCAACCGCACAAAATCCTTGTCATTGAAGTCCATTTGCTTGAACGCGCACTATTAGCATCACAATTGGTCACAAGCATTACAAGGTATCTCTATCCTCGGATCTTCATTTGTCATGGTTATGGGTCATTCACAAACCCACACTTCATCGAAGTCCATTTTCTAGGCCACACACTGTCAGTATCACAATTAGTCACAAGCATTACAGGGTATCTCTATCCTTGGATCTTCGTTCATCATGGTTATGGGTCATCCACAATGCCGCACATTATCAGTATCACAGTTGGTCACAAGCATTACAGGGTATCTCTATCCTCGGATCTTCGTTCATCATGGTTATGGGTTAACCACATAAAACCCTTCTCTTCAGTGGCTCTTCATATTCAACAAAGGCCTCGCATGAGGCAACTTCCCACAATGGGGACCATTGCTTCTTAAGGAGGGAGGAATGATCTGAATAGAAAATGGCATCAACCCATGGTATTCATCCACCAATGGAATTTACCCATGGTATTGTAAGTGACATCCACCCATGGTATTCATTCACCCATGGAATTGACTCGTGGTATTATGACATCCACCCATGGTATTCATTCACCCATGGAATTGACCCGTGGTATTGTAACTAAAAAATACTATAAGTAACAAGTCACATTTTGTAAAATGATAGATTTTCCACCACAATGTAGCATTTATAGTTATTATCGGTTTTAATAAAAAGTTTCTTTATGGTTTTATTTACTGTGTTTTGTCATTTTCTTTCTAGCATTGCAATTCTTCAGATCTTAGGGGCTTCCCCCACAAGATCCATTTCAATCTTTTATATCTTGGGGGCCTCCCCCCAAGATCTAAATAATTTAGTTTCTTATAAAAGAAGGGCTCTTAGATTAAAGGCTTCTAAGTATTGTCTCATGAAGGACGGCCTTGGTGGACAAATCCAAAGGGAATTATACTTAGATGTGTTAATGAAGTTGAGTCTAAGAAGTTGATTTCCAAGTTTCACTCTGGATTTTGTGGAGGGCATTATGCTGCTAGAACTAACGCCCACAAAATCCTTAGAACTGGATATTGTTGACCTTCAATTTTTACTGATGTGCACCAATTTGTTAGATGTTTCCAATACTATCAACTATTCACTAGGAAACGGAAGCTAGCTGCCCTACCCCTTCAACCCGTGGTTGTTAAGGCTCCTTTTCAGCATTGGGGTCTGGATTTCATAGGGAAATTTCATGAAAATTCTAGCAATGGCTACTCATGGATTTTGACCGCTACTGATTATTTTACAAAATGGGTAGAATCCATTCGAGCTAAGAATGCCACAGAAAAGGTTATTATGGACTTTCTTGAGAATCAAAATAATTACTAAATTTGGTGTCCCTACCAAGATCACTACTGACAATGCTAAGGCTTTCAGTTCTATAGAAATTTCATCATTTTGTTTTAAGTACGACATTCTATTTTTTTCCCAGAAAAGAAAAATCATAATTTCCATTATATCAAAAAAATACATCTTGTAAATGCCCATGGCATATGCAGTAAGTTGACCTAAGTCAGCATATAAAAGTTGTAAAACCTGTTTGAAATTTTACAAAATAAGTGCACCTTTTCAGGTGTGCTGCTAGTAGCTCAAAATTAATATTTACAAACCATGTATCTGTGCAATATTAACAAAATAGCGTTGGTCATATTAACAAAATTGCAGTGACTAAAGCTCATCTGCCCTTTGCAAAAATTGATCTATATACGGCATGTGGTAGTGCTAATAGACCTGTGCCTATATGTGTTCTCTAATCAACCATTCACCTTGAGGTTGATTCGTTGCCTCTTTCGATAGCTTGTCCGCGGCTGCATTGTGTTCCCTATATATATATATATATATATATATATATATATGCAAGCAAGAAACAAAATCAAATTGAGCTTTTAAAAATAATGCATCATCTAGGATTGTTCTGAGTGAGATATCATGGCATGCAGTTGTGCAATTGAACTAGTTTATGACTATATTAGAGTCACCAAAGATCTGTAGGTGGCCACAATTTTCGGATTTTGCAAAATATAGCAGGTGATGGAGTGTCATGAGCTCCACGAAGTTGTTTGTACCATTTCCCAAACCTAGATTGATATGGAAAAAATGATCTACAAATAAATGTAAGATGATCCCCCCCCCCCACACCCCAAGTCTTGTGCAGCTCCATCGAAAAAAGCCCAGGGTGTGTCTTTATTGATTACTTCATGGATGATGTGTCTTATCCTGGTAGTTTGCAAATCCTCCAGGATCTCAAGGAAACTTGAACATACCTTTGGGATAATTAGTTCCCTATCCATTTGCTTGCCTTGAAATATATTGTTGTTCCTATTGATCCAAATGTACCAGGAGACGATGAGAGGCAGGTTCCTCACTTTCAGGCTGGTTGTATTATTCCACCAATTATTCCAGGCCGAATTCACATTCTCCCCTTCCCAGAAATATGCTATATTTAGGAGCTGAAGGACTTGCGCCCAGACTATTGTGTTTCCGAGCAAGCAAGGAAGAGGTGGTTGGTTGATTCCTCCTCCTGTTTACAAAGGACACAGCATGTAGGTCCGAGGAAAGCGTGTTTCCTAAGTTTGGTGCCAGTCATAACTTTGTCCTCAAAAATGTTCCACATTAGTAGGCGAGAGCGAGGAGGTCCCTGAAGTTTCCATATATTCCTCCACAAGTTTTGGCATACTTCAGGTTTGTATTTGGAATGACTTACTAAGTATTGCTCCTTGGGGGAGTATTTTCCAGTTTGTGCTAGTCCCAATAGAAATTCATCTGACTCTTCCCTCAGTCTAACACGTGATTTTGTTAGGGCTCTTATGTATCTATCCCACTCCCGATGCCATTTGTCTGGGATATCTAAGGTGATCCCTGATAGCTAGGCTTGCTGAAAAACATTAGTGTTTTGAGGATCACCAATATGAGCAAGTGAGAAAATGTCTTTTTGATTCAGTATTTATATCAGAGGTTGTGGGAGGAGGTGAGTGTTCCTATAGCTGATCCATGGGTCTAATCCAATATGGCTTCCTCTCCATTTCCAATCTGCCAGGTTAAACCCTTTCTAATAGTATGGAGAGTATTTCACACAGCCCTCCAGATCATCGAGATGTTCTTTCTATTCCAGGTAGGTAATCTGATCCAGTCTAATTGTGGGATTGGCCATATGTATTTATAAGTAATCACTTCAGTCCATAGACTCCTTTGTTCGAGGAGTAGCCACCCCAATTTGCAACGAGGGCCTGGGAAAAAGTAGCTAAAATATTTAGCCCCTATCCTTCCCATTTTTTGGGGGTGGCTATATTACTCCATTTGACCCAAGCATCTGGTTTCCCCTCTTTGTTTCCTTTCCATAAGAAATTGCAACAAATTCTTTGTACGACATTATATTCTCTCATTCATCTAACTATTATCCTCAAGGTAATGGCCTGGCTGAATCAAGTAATAAAATTCTTATAACCATTATCAAGAAAATAGTGGGAGATAACAAGCGATCTTGGGATAGTAAAATCAAGTATGCTTTGTGGGCAAATAGCATAACAAAAAAGAAATATACTAGTAAAATTCCCTTTGAATTAGTTTATGGTTTGGATGCAACTTTTCCAGTGCACCTTAAATTTCCAGCTTATCAACTCCTTCAGCACTTTACTAACGATAAAATTGTTTTCCATAATAGAATTGATCAGCTTGTAGAGTTGGATGAAACTCATAGGAAGGATTTTGATCATATGTATAAGAATCAATCTAACATCGAGAAAAGATTTCACAAAAAATCTTGTCCTAGATCTTTGCAGGTTGGAGATATGGTCTTGTTGTGGGATCAAAAGAATGGAAAGCTAGGAAAACATAACAAAATTGACAATTTGTGGCTGGGACCATACATCATTCGAGGCATTGCTGGACCCAAATCATTCCATTTAAGCACATTGGAAGGTGAACCACAAGATTTACCCGCAAATGGCCAAATGCTCAAATTGTACTTCAGAGAGGACATTTGATGCCACTGGGCATCCTTTGTATTGTATTCCTAACCCTGCACCATTTCATTTCAGTATTTCATTTTGTAGTTATGTCAGATTCATGTTTTTCATGTTATTAGGATAGTTAATAAATGAAGAGCTTATATACTTCATGTGCTTCAAGTTATAAGATGATTTTTGGATGGACACTACTTATGTTATCCAGTGTGTTACATGGCTGTAGATTCTGGATTCTCACATTCCTCAGGTGCAGCAACGTGTCCCCAAGTAGAGCCAGATGTTGGACATAACGTGTCAACAACCCATAGCAGTACACCCTCTTTTTTCGCAAAAGGGATAGTGCTTGATTGATGTGTCCATGTCGTTTAGCTATCATCATCAGCCTGATCATCATGTTCTAATGTAAGCCCATTCTGCATATATATGATGTAAATAATCTCAGCAAAATCATGTCATGTATGTAATGGCCTAGGTAAACTTACTTTTCTAGTGACGATCTATATTCTGGGAGTTTTTTGTCTCATCGATCTGTTCTCGAATGGTCGGTAGAGTTTTCCTTCAGTCTCACCCCAAATATGGAAAATATTTTGTCACTCGGATCTTAGGCGAGTCCTAGTGTTATAGATCAAGCCTATGTAAAAGTGATTTGGGAATAATCCTAACTATTTGGTTAGGTTATTTTATTACAAATTGTTTGGTCTGCTGGAATATATTTGTGTCACAGAAATGGGTAGTCTAAGAGGGTCTATTAGAAATGGGTTTTCCCCTTTATGACATAAAAAATATGAAAATTATGATGTAAAGTGTCTTGAGGGTTGGAAAAGTAATTTATACCCTCATAGGTTAATTACTTAAATTTTATGGCCAAAAATTAATTAAAACCCTAAGCTATAAATTTAATTAATTCTAGGTCCTAGGAAAATTTAAATTCTCCAAAGGCAAAATTTGTCAATCTTTAAAAATCAGATTTTAAAAGGTCTCTAGACTAAGGTAAATTAATTATTTTTCTAAATTTTAAGCCTTTGGTCCCTAGGCATTAAGTCAAAGTCAATTTTTTGCGGAAATTAACTCAAAAAGTTTATTTTTGAGTTAATTAAAATGAATTTAATTGAAAAATTCGAATTTCCTCAAGAATTTAATATTTTGGCAGATGACCCCGGCTGCGGGTGAATGACCATGGCATTGATGAGCCGGCGGCGTCATTCAATGACAAATGGCCGCCAGCTCTTGACAGATGGGCCGAAGACTCGCGAAGGAGTCCGACCATAGTTAATGCAGGCAGGTTCCGGCAAGTGGGCAGAGGTATTAGACCGCCGAGAGGCGGCACTTCGACGCCGAGCGTAAGGCATTCGAGAGGTTCAGGTGAGCGACGCTCTGGCTATCTGGCTGAGCGGGGTATTCTCTGGTTGAGCGGGGTGTTCTCTGGTTCAGGAGAGCGAAGCTCTGATTATCTGGCTGATAGGAGTGTTCTCTAGTCGAGTGGGGTGATATCTGGTTATCTGGTTGAGCGAAGTGTTAGCTGGTCGAGCGGGGTGTTATCTGATTATCTGGTTTTCTGGCTGAGCGGAGTGTTCTCTGGTCTGCGCAAGCTGGTAAGACGCGATAGTAGCTCTGGTGATTGCATCTTTGGTTGTCTGGTAAGCGTAACCCTGGTTGTTTGGTTGTCCGGTTGTCTGGTTTGGTTTGGGAGGGGGGTATTCAATTCTTGGATGTCTGCTCGGTGTGGGAGAAAGATTGTCCAGCAACCTCGGCCCTCGGCTCTTGAGGCCTTGGTTCGAGGGGCATTTCTTGGACTTCCTGCTTTTTCTGGGTACGAGTCGGGCTATTTAGCTGGGGCAATCTCATCGGGTGTGGTTCTGTTTCAGGCCTGGCCTCTGTCCTGGTGTGGTTCTGTTTCAGGCCTTGCCTCTGTTAGTGTTAGCGTTGTATCATGCCTAGAGAACGGTTACGTGGAGCCTGTCGGCGTGGTGGCACAAGAAGCAGGGGCCGAGCAAGAGCCTCGTCTCAACACTCCTCTGCGTCCTCAGAGGAAATTCTCTCTCCACATGCCTGCACAGGGAGAGGACGAGGCAGAGGACGAGGCAGGTCGGCAGTATGTCCCTTTGGAGGGCACCCATCAGCCCGTTTCATGTTCCCCTGCATCCTGGACAATGCTGTATATTTCGTCACAGTGCGCATTGAAAATGCGAGCACCAAGACCGACCTGGAGCCCCAGCTGATCCAAGGCCACCATCGCCTGTTCCTGCTCAGCAATTACAGTCTCAGGAAGCCGCGGGTGAGATGGCGAGAAACCAAGCGAGACCAAGCGAGCCTGAGCGGAACACTGCGCCCTACACCGACACGAGTGCCTCAGACTCCTACGGCTGCCTGGTGGTGGAGGAGCCACACGGCACTTTCATCCCCCCGATGGTGGAGGAGCCTCCAAATCCTCGTACCTAGGCGCGCAGTCTGGGCTTCTATGGTGGTAATGGCTTTGTTCTGTTCATTCTTACAAATCGGCAAAGCGGCACCTGTCGTTTTTGGTAGTCAGTCCAAGTCTATGTTCATTTCTGCAAAGTCTGTGTCAATCATGGTTTATGTAACCGAGTCTGTAATGTCGATTCTGCCTTATCAGGTTTTTGTATGCGTCTGTAATGTTGATTCTGCCCTCTCAGTTTTTGTATGGGTCTGCAACCTCCTCCCTCGTGTTTCAGGGAGTGGCAGGTTCAGTTTTTGGAGTCTTCAGTTATGGTTCTAGTTGGGGAAACGAGGACGGTCTCACAGTCCTCCCTCTCAGGCTCAGTTTCAGATTCGAATTGTCATCCTGTCCATGTAGCCAATTTTGGCGCAAAATGTAACTCTCTGTAACTTTTTGTATTATAATAGAATAGTTCGATTTACAAAAAAAAAAAAATGTTAAATATTAAAATGGGCTAAAGCGATATTATCACAATTTTAATTAAAATTAGTTTTATTTTACCTTATTTCAAGGTATTTAAGAGTTTTTTCGTCATTTAATCCAACTAATAAATAAATAAATGCATTTCATTTCGATTATAACGACTGTTATGAAATAATTAGGAACAAATAACAGTCTTAATAAGCCGTCAATTACCCAAAATACTAAATTGTAGTGTCTATAAGCACTATCAATATGAACAATGAAAGTCTTTAAGTCAGAATAGTTAAATTTACCGATTAATTTATTATTTAAATGAAAAAGTAAGTTAAATTAATTAATTTTGCAATTTCGTAGTTGTAATACTTATTATAAATTTAGTTAATTATATTTTTATTTTAAAGTTAAGAAATTTAAATTAAATATTTAATAAATTTGATGTTTTTTGTAAATTTCCGAATATTTGTTCGATATATTTTAGAAAAATATTTGTGTCGATATAACAATTTATAGTTAGAACAAAAATAACAAATTGCATAGGGTCAGCAAGAAATAGAACTTAGAATAGATTTTTTTTTTTATAGGTGGAAAACTTTTTTATAATTTAGTGGTCAAATTAGTAGTGAGGACAACTATTTCTCATTGTTAACCATGAATGCAAGCTCATTAATCATTGTTAATCAAGGAAAACCACAGCACCTGGAATAATCCATCGGTAGTCTTTCATGGGGCAGACTTTCCCTCCTTGCTAGATGCCTCTGGGTCTTGGGTCGTTAACCTGTTTCCTTATGTCCGAGGAAAGTAAGCGCTTAGCGAAATAGGATCAGTTTTAGGACATACAAACCACTTACCTATCAAATTATATTTCGTTTTATTATATCTTTAAATTTTCTAGAAATTCTAAAAATTAAGAAAAGTCTTTTGGTAGAAATCACATAAGAGAAATTTTTGGTCGACACATTTTGAACCAACAAGTGTGGTTCATCATCAAGACCAGGTGAGGAGGTAGACCATGCAAAAGGGCCAAATAGAGAGCAATGCAGAGACCATAATTTCAGGGAACAACTATATTTGAACAATAATATTTAAATTATGATATTAATTTACTAAAAAAAATATGAATAACTAATTTCTATATTAAATGGTTATTTTTTTTGAAAACATAATATTAAATTATTTATTAAAATTAAATATGTATAAAATTTCTATTACTCGAAGAAAAGAAGAAGAAGTTAAAAGCTTCTAAATAAGGAGGAAAGAAAAAATTATAAAACGAGTCAAGAACCCTAATCCACACAAGATCATTTAATCAATAAAATAAGTAATGGAAATAAAATTAACTAAAATAAAAATAATTAATAGAAATTAAATAAAACAAAACAAAAATACACCGGCAAGTCAAGAGATATATATATATATATATAATATAATTATATATATATATATATAGAATATTATATAGTGTGAGTATTATATACACAAAAAAGAAAATTAATCATAAATAAACAGGGTGAACAATAATATGGGTGAGAACATAACAATATAAGGTAAATAAATAAAATACTAAAAAGAGTTAAGAATGAATAATATGATAAAATACCTAAGAAAGCACGAAGGATCAAGAAATAAACTTTAATGAAGAATAAACCAACAACAAATACAATAAAAATGACACCAATATATACATAGATAAATAAACAAACAAAATAAATCCCAAAAAGAAACCTAAAAAACTAGGAGGACAGCACAAGGACCCAACTTCTACTAATAATTCAACCATCATCTCTATTCAAATTATTGAGTTTTTTTTTTTTTTTTAATTTCTAGGGCCTCCCTAAATTTACAATGATGGAAATGGCTAACCCTAGCAACGACTTGGCTTCCTCAATGAAGATGTGATGCTTAGATTTATCTGCATGCTCTGCCAAAGCAGAGGAAAGAGTCCTTCCATGTTTGATGTCAGTGGTATGTTCATAAATCCTTTGATTAATTGAGCGACCAGTCTCACCAATGTAGAGATTCCCACAAGAGCATGGGATAACATAAATACCCTTCATATTCTTGGGGTTTACTGGGTCTTTTACATATCTAAGGGAGCTTCGGATGGTATTTAAAGGCCTAAAGATTGAAGCCACCTTATGCTTCCTTAGGATCCTTGCAATCTTGTCAGTGGTCCCTTGGATAAAAAGAAGATGAACCCCAGAAAATCGATCCTTGGTATCTTTCTTAGCACTAGGACCTTTTTCATCTTTGAGGAAAGCCTTAATACATTGGTGTCTACTATACTCATTATTAAAAAACACTTAAAAGATTTTTTCTCTTCATTAAGATGGTTGTCATCATAAACTCTTAAAGATCTTGTCGCTAAAGTGTTGAGAACACCAAGCCTTTGAATTGAGAAATGATGAAAATTAAGATAATTTCTATCAAAAAACTTTTCTTAATTCATTATAAATTACAAAATCCTGAGTTCAAAAATTCTAAAAATATTGATAATGAATGTTTTCACCCATCAAATTATATTTACAAATTCTTTTTATTATATCTTTTCAAATTTTATAAAAATATTAATAATTTTAATGTTCCATGGAAAAGAAGTTCACATTGTTCCAACCATATGCATGTACTTTCAAACCTTCCGTTATATCTTTAAGTACTCAAATATTATATTATATAATAATAATATAATTTGATTCAAATTATAATTTTTTTTAATTATTTAATAATAAATAAATTAATCTTTAAAATAAATATTTAATAATTAATGTTTCCATGGGAAAGAAGTCACATTGTTCCACCATTATGTATGTCTTTCAACCTTCCCATTATATCTTTACGTACTCAAGTTATTATATATATAAGAATAATAGATTTTGATTCAAAATATACATTTTTTAATTTATTTTAATAAATAAATAAATTTAATTCTCTAAAATGTCTTAATACATTTAATTGTTTGAAAATTATATATTATATATATTATATATATATATATAATATATATATATATTTTCTCATATATTAAATATATATATCACATGGAATTTAAATCTAATAAAAAAATATTGGTAAAGCTGATAACAACGATAAAGTTCTGATTTATCATTTTTACATGATTGAACTTATAAATTTATGAGATAAATAAATATTATTTGAAATTTAACAAATTATCAATAAAAATTTATTTGTAAATTTTGTTTGGAGTGTTTTTGAAGTTAAATTTCTGTCTCACAATATTTTTGGTGGTTGTTGTTCCCACATTTGTTATCAAAATGACCAAAACCTCCCAACTAAACTAGGCACAACCTCAGTAACCAATTTCAAAATACTTCACAAATAAGTTACTTTGCCCATCCCAAAAACTCAAAAATAATTAAGGCTTCTCTCAATTTATAACATTCATAGTGATTTCCCCTTTCGTGCACTATCTGTATTTTATTTCCTCAATCAAAAAATTTCGCCATCTTAGTAGTACTCCCTTATTTTTATTTCCTCGGCCTACCGCTTTTGTTTCTCCTTCTTACGTGGAGCCCTGCATGATATAGATTTTATCAAATCTTTTTATCCATATTTGATTGATGATTCTCCATGTTATAATTTTTAAGTGAGTTGGTTAATCTATTTAGAGGATAGGTTTTATATTTGTAGTTTTTTTATTATTATTTAAATTTTAAATTTATAAATATAAATTTAATTAATTTATAATTTTATAATTTTTAATTAAATTATTTTTATTAATTTTATTTATTTAATAATTTGTAAGCATAATTTAAATTTTCTTTTGATTAAATATTTATCATTTGTATATGTACGGGTGATATAACTACTAAATACCCAACTTAATATATTTTCATTATATTTGGATAATTTAGAATTTATTTTGATGTTTGATTTATTAACTTAAGTTTAGATATTTTTCTATATTAGTCTGTATGTATAATATTGCAATAGATGCAGGTCATGCATATGTAGTTATCATCTGGATTCCCCGTATGTATGCTAATATTCTCATTATGTTTGTAATTGAAAGTGGGCCGTTACAAAATATAAATTTGACATATAATTGTGATGTTTCTATGTGAGCTTGGGGTGAGCAGGCATTGTTCACCATAACCAATACGATGCATCCATTTTCATCCTCCTTCCAGAATTCAAAATTTGACATGTGGAAATGTGAAGTGTTGAGGATGACAGTTTCAACAGTGACAAGGAAACCTCATACCTTATTTCCCCCTTTGTATGAATTGCTTTAGCTAGTTTTCAAGAGTTTTTTTTATTTTGGCTTTCCTCTTCGTAACACATAATGCCACATCCACAAAAAGGTTCCCTGATTGAATCCTTCTACAGGCATTTTTGGTTGGCTTATCCAACTCATCCCGTCATCTTCCGCATTGGAAAGTAATGCAGATGCTTCTCCCCCCTATTGATAGATGGGCGTACCCTTTTATGAAGATGAAATTACAGTGAGGACATTGAATCTCTTCCTACAACTTGGAGGGCCATGTTGAAAATAACAACAAGAAATGCTAAATATAGAAGTGTTATTTTTAGCACTACCATAAATAGCATTTTGGGATACCTTCCTATTCTAGTTAGTCCCAAAACTAAAATAGTGAAGTAAAATTTGAATTTGATCTTGGCAACTGTTTGTAAATTAATTAATTAATTCATATTGAGTTAATTAGTTAAGGAAATATGAACATGAAGTCTATGTGAGGACATGAAATAGTTATTCCTTTGATTAAGGGATTTATCCATTAGTTAAAGAGATAAGAGTGAGTTGTAATTAGTTAGATCAAGTAATTGAGTTAAGTCTAGCTAGATTAATTCTAACAGCTTGTAGAATTAATTGTGAGTTCAGTTAGTTAATGCTTGCATGCATCTAACTACTGCACTTCAGATAACTAAATATTCTCTCATAAATAACTCATACATGTTAGTTCTATCAAAGACCCAGTTGAGATCAGATGGAGGGACAATGTACTATCAGTTGCAAGAATATTCCATTGTGAAAATTCCTTGGATGCAAAAGGAATTCTTTCCTTGGAGATTGCGTAGTTACTTCTTCCTTTTTAGTAAATGTGATGAGGCCAATTCACACATGTGGCATCACTGGACCCCAAGAAAAATTGTGCAAGGAAATAGGGGGCTTGAAGTGTTGTGGATGGACATATTAGTTGTTTGTTCAGTTTGTGAGTTGTATTATTTTATTATGGAGAGAGGAGGATAGCTGGAGAGATAATTCATTTTTTAACTTGAACAAGATTTCCACTTGTATGATAATACAAAATTGGGGTTTTAGGTTGAGGCTTTCCCCAGAGTTTATGATCTGTGTTATGGTTGATTACTTCTCGTTCTAAGTTATATGTATTCTTCTTTGATGCTGCTAATATGTGATTAAGCTTCCACAAAGTTTATGGTAGAAGTAGATCTAGTTTTATACTTTAGTACATTCCATATATCAGTTGATCTACAGGTGAAATTTCTACAGGTCATGGAGAGTAAATTGGCAGATTGGAGGGTAAATTGGCTCCACAACCTTTAACAATATACACACATAGTACCACCACTAACAGACAAGTTGGGATTCATGCGTCATGCTATATACATTCAATCCTATTTTTTGTTTCCTTTTAGATTGTGATAGGTAATCGCTTAGAGCAGTGAACAATACCACCACCAATAATGTTTGCACCACGGTGGTCTGTATGAGTGTGACTAGTTTGCATTGCCTCTGCTTTTTCACCTCTATGTTCAACCCTGACAATGTTTTCTCTCATATCAGCTTTAGCTTGTTTGCTATCCTTCTTCTCACAAGTTATTTATTTGTATGTAGGATTATGTACAGTAACATTCTTAGTCTGCATCCACATATAACAACAACAGTGAATTACAAAACATCAAATTCCCAAATCAATCGTACTCAATCCTCCATCTACCTACTTAATAGATGTATAACACACAAAACATATCCATGTCAATCTTAAAAATAGGCAGTGAAATAGGTGGAATGACATCTGTAAACCGCTGGTTATCAAACCCATATTTGTGACTACCTCCATAAAAATGAAATGTTATATTCACATGATAAACCCCAGTGTAATTCATACCAACTAGGCTATTAAGTTTAATTTCAAGGGTCTGCGGCTTGGGTAACAATGAAGAATACCTGGTAATATCCTTGAGAACAATCCATTCAATTGTTGTGGCAGTCAACTCTGTTGTTTCAAGGGATCCCCACTCCACTCAACTACCCACCTACAATTCGATCAAACTGCCTCACCATACACATTTTTAAACGAAATAAAATGGAAGTATCTTAATTTCATAACCAACTCTTTAAGAAAAATTGCATAGAAAATACATATTCCTAAGCTAGGACACTTCAAACAAAATGTCTACTTGATTCTATGACAAAATATGAAATCCCCAAAATCCAAACCATAACATATCTCTATACATTCTTGCATAAAAATCCCATGATTAGGAAACAAACAAAATAAAAGCATTGAACATTTAATAAACAATGTCCCAGCCATCAAAAGAAGTGAAGGAGGCAAGTCATCACTTTGATAAGCAGAATCACTTTGTAGGTGTTTTATAGGTTTCAACCCATCAATCAATCTATCCTCATCCACAATTTCTATGGAGAACAACCAACTCTTCTTAATGTGGAACCTAGACTCATCCCCTACGTAATGCTTAAGACCCATTGCCCTTATTTTCTCCATTCTCTCCTTTAGAGGCAACCCTTTAGTGGTATAAATCTTACGAAGTTTCGCCTCCTCACGGTCATACTCATACCCTGAAATGATCTTCTTAATGGCTCCCCCTACATGTTGCCTTGCAGTCCATCACCACTTCCCTCCAATTCTTCTGACATTTTGGGGGTGAGATAAACTCTACTAACACTAGAGCCTCACCATATGTGAACCCAAGATCATGACGTAATACTTGGACAAAGAAAAGCTTCTCCTTTGGAAGCTTTATGGGTTTTCTTACCTCGAAAAATATCATTGGATGGTCATGAGTTCCATACTGACTTGCCTTGTATGTGATTACTTGAAATATTTATGAAGTGGATACCTCTTGATGTTTATGAAGGTCGACTATGGCAAGAGTTAAACTCACCACAAGTATCATCACCAGAGTCTAATGTATGTAAAAATATGGAGACTAAATAGAGTATATCAATGTATCCATATTTAGAAGAAAATGTCAATATAGTTCATGGGAGCTTCACCCAATGAACCTCTACCATAGCACGTGCATTCATGGCATACTAAACAATACCCTTAATTTCATTGTATATTAGAAAATACTTCTAAACTTCAGATTATTTAACCCCCTACCAATATGAACCTAATACACTTTCCCAATTTAAAAATCCGCTACTTTCACTAGATATTATAGGTTTGCTTTTTTCATTTGTATTTTTTATTCCCTTTGTATTTTTTGATTAACATTAAGCTCCATTTTTTATACCTTAAATTTTTGAAAACCCTTTACCCCCTATTATATGCTCAATACATTGTGTCATTTTTTCCTCAATACATATCCCTCAATATGAACCCATGTGGTATGGTATTTCTCCCCTAGTGAGCCCCCCTATGGCAT
>APFE031660867.1:9553-71867 GCA_000404065.3 Pinus taeda
AACCCTCGATCTCGCTGGTGCCTCGCTCGCTTGAGATGGAAGTTGACCATGGCAGCTCTTCTATGTTGATGTGTAGTAAGTGGATCTTCGCTCCTTGCTATCCATCATACGGGGGTTGTTGTCCTTGTGACTACTTGGTTTCCATCTTGATGTTTGTCTTGCGGGGTGATGTGGGTGATGATATGTTGAAGTTTTAACCCACGATGTATTTTTCTGTAATTCACCCTGCTGTGGTGCCTGTTGTGATGTCTTCTTTTCCAATATGACTTCAACCACTACGCCCTCATCTGATGTACCTGTAACCTTTTCTACTTCAGCCTCAGTTTGTGTTTGATTGTCGATCATCAAAAGCTCATCATCTGATATGTCAGTCCCTGGAACATCTTCTGCTTCAGCCTCCATGTACTCTACCTGTTTATTGATGGAAATATCCTGTAATGTAATTTTCTTCTTTTTATACCAGAGCTTCACGAATTTCTTCTGTACATTAATATTGATAGTACTCACTGATTCCATCCAAGGGTATCCCAAAACAACATCCATGTTATCCATATCTGAAGCATAAAAATCACCATGCAACACATACTTATCCATAGAAAGCTTCAAATCCTTATAAATCTGAACATCCTCATCATCCACTTGTGTGTTTTCAATGTGTTTGGCTGGAACTTGCAATTTTGTTGCCAAATTAACATTGATAAAATTACGCTTGCAACTAGGATTTATAGACACAACGATCTTCTCCTTCTGAATCAACCCATGAACCTGCAATAAAGATATACCAGTAGGAAATAAACCCACATGTTTCTCCTTATCTTGTTTTCTGGCATGAGACCATCTGTCTAAAAATAATTTTTCAAATTCTTCATCGGGCAGGTTGAGACACTTCTTTTGGTTAAGTAATCCCCACCATGTGGCTGCCTCCTCTCTAAATAGCTCCACTATCGACCATTTCCAATTGTTTTTCCATAATGATTTCGATTTTTTTATGTATTCTTCAATAGTAGGACCATTATCTTTTCCCGTAAAACCGTGACCCACCATGAAGAGGGTTTTGAAAAAACTTGGCAAAAATTTGAAATTGTCACAGTTTAATTAATATTGCTCAGAATCCCTATTATGACCTGTTTTCAGAAATGGAACAATCATTCTGCATCTACCCATGTGATAAAAATCTTGATCCAAGCACTGGAATTCCAGATTTGCGCTGCTACTCTCCCGCCGTCACCCAAAATTTCTGAAAAAAGAGCTGATTTTAAATCAGCGATATCTCCCTCATCCGGGCTCCGATTCAACTGAATTATTTTTTGAAATTGGGTATTTTTTCACAAAGAATCCAGATCTACAATTAGATTTTGCAGATCTTGCACTAGGACGTCCAGATCTATGCCGCAAACTCGCTGCCCTGAAAAATTATCTGCAACCCCACTGATTTTTAGATCAGCGATATCTCCTTCATCTGGGCTCCGATTTGACCAATTTTTTTTTGAAATCAGGTATTTTTTCACATAGAATCCAGATCTACAATCAGATTTTGTATATTTTTTACCAAAACATACAGATCTGATCTGAAAACTCGACGCCCCTGAAATCCTGCAAAAAGTATAAAAAAAAATTCTCCACATTTTTTTTTTTTGCCCAAGAAAGTGCTCTGATACCAATTGTTGTATATCTGATATAGAATATAAGATAATGCAAATAAACCCAGAAATAATATGAAATGATTCTTTATTGATCAAACCCTTAAGGTAGGGCAACACCATACATTCACTCTTTAAGGAAGGAGAACACTCCACAAGCCATATGCATGTTCACACAATAATTCTTGACTATATTTCTTGACATTCTCCATGTGGAGTCTCTAGCCTCTATATAGGCCTCATACATGCAATACCATGAATCATTACCACGGTTCCCTCATACCATCCACTAATACCATGGGTACATTACATTATTACTAACTACGTGTGGTCCCTTACATGATATGGGTTAACCACCTTATTTATTACTATGGCCCATCCCATTATTACATTATTACCTTGGGTACCTCCCTTGGTACCCCATATTATCCCCCCTAGGTATATAACAAAAGAAAAGAAAGGTAATTCAAATTAGTGCATCTTACTCATGGATAAATGGAGAATTATACAGTAGAGGCCAAGCTTGATCATTCGGAGATGTGTCAGAGAAGATGAAGTACGAGAGATATTAAAGGCTTGTCACGATGAACCATGTCGATGACCTTTGTTGATAAAAGAACTGCTTATAAGGTCCTTCTCTTAGGATATTATTGGCCTTCCCTTTTTAAGGAAGCCAAAGAATATGTTAAGAGATGTGATATTTTTCAAAGAATGGGGAAACTTGTTCCTTCAGATGAAATTCATCTACAACCTCAAGTACTTATTGAACCCTTTGAAAAATGGGCTTTAGATTTTTTGGTCCAATTAATACACCATCAAGACAAAAAAGGTACATTCTTGTTTGCACTGATTATGTTACAAAATGGGTAGAAGCTAAAGCACTTCCTTTTGCTACTAAAAATGGTGTAGTTTCATTTCGATTCGAGGATATTTTTACCCGTTTTGGTGTCCCAAGGGAAATTGTGATAGATCAAGGTACTCAATTTACACCCAAGATGGTACATAATATAATGGAGGAATACAAAATCAAACATCGAAAGTCCAGTCAATATCATCCATAAGCAAATGGATAGGTGGAATCCACCAATAAAGTAATTAAAGCAATTCTTACCAAGGTTGTGCATTTGCATAGAAGAGATTGGGCAGAAGAGCCTCCAGAAGTTTTATGGGCATATCGTACCACATGGAGAAATACCACTGGCCACACTCCTTATGAGCTTGTTTATGGGAAGCAAGTCTTATTTCCTATTGGGTTCCAAATAAATGCTTTCAAGACAACAGCCAAATTGGGTCTTGATCTATCAAAGCACAAAAACAAAGGATGGAGCAACTGAAAGAAATAGATGAGATGAGATAGTATTTATTCAAAGAACTAAAATAGTTCAACAACAAAGATCTAGATGGCATGACAAGTTCATAAAAGAAAGGAAATTTCAGCCTGGAGGTTGGGCATTACTTTTTGACTCAAAGTTTAAATATTTTCAGGGAAAATTTAAAACTCATTGGCTTGGGCCTTATGAGATTGAAACTATATTTGATAATGGTGTAGTCAGGATTAGAACAATTGATGAAGAAAAAGTGACCTTCCTTGTAAATGGTTATCGATTGAGAATTTATCACAAAACATTGACAAGGGAGGAGTTTGTTAAATATCGACAAGACAATATTTGTTTGAATTTGATTAGGAAGGATTCTCCTTCCTCTCCAACTTGACTTGCAAAAGCCTTTTGTTTTCTATGTGTGTGTGTGTGTGTGTGTGTGTGAAAAATATAAAAAAATTAATAATAAAAATTGTATAAACATGAAAACCAACATTGTTGGCATGTTTATACGGAAAATCTAGGGTGAAAACCAAGTATTCTTGGCACCCTGGATTTTGTTTTTAAACCATGTTCTAATCCCATTTTCTTTGTAACCCTCTTTTTCTTTTCAAAATAAGCAGCTGCGAAATTGTTGAGAATTTGTAGCTTTAACAAAATTCTACCACTGATATTGACAGGGATCAACTAGGATAATTGAAGATCTTGGCATAAGAAGATGATCAAGCTTGTAGTTGAAGGCATCCAAGGACAACCTACAAAAGATCAATCTAAACATCATAATCATGAATCTAAAGGGATGTAAATATTAGATTAAATAGTAAATGTAAGAAACACTAGATTATGAAAAAAATAGACATTGACCACCACTTAAAGTAATCATTAATATTCCAACTTCAGACTTAACCATAAATACTTTATCTTGTCAATGAATTTGTCCATAAGCCCCTTCATCGCTCATCATTATAAAGATACTCCACTCCATAAACCTTGTTCCATTGATAATTCCGCCATCATTCATACTCTGTTTTTCTAAATCTATTTTCACTCCATAACCTTGTCAAAAGAAGTAGTTGCGGAATAAGACTTCTCCAACATGGGGGTTATTGTGAGGATAGAGATGGATGGAAAGAAATTTGTGTAGGGTTATCCACAAGTTAGACAGATGTTACAGCAGGCACAATGGTTGGATTTTATAGAGAAACTTAACGGCTATGAAAAATAAGTTACAAAGTCCTTTGCCCGAGCATTCGATGGAGTTGAGGCAAAAATTGGAGATGTGAAGATAATATTGACAGAATCCTTCATAGCAGAAGTAACTGAGCTACCCAGGGTTGGTGAAATATGGTTCAAGAACAAAGGAATTAAAGGAAGTGAATGGAAAACATTTCTCAAAAATCCAAGTATGGACACTTCAGTCTTTAAAAAAGGAATCCCAAGTACTGATCTTAAAAACAAATAGAGAAATTTATTATTGATCATTCAAAAATTTATTACTTGTGAAGGTAGACTTGGTAGTATGTTTTTCTATCATGTACGTTTGATGAAGTATTTCCTTGAGGAGAATGAAATTAATTTTCCTTATTTCTTACTCAATAGTCTAAAGAAAATGGTCGCTAACACTCAGAGAAAAATACAATCTATTGAGAATACCATGTATCATCATTGTCTAATAAAAATTTTGATTGAAGCTCGCCTCAAAAATATAAGAGATGATTGGGAAAGTTTCTTAGCCAGAAACCACTTTAAAGAGGTAGAACAGGAAGAACCCGGAAGCAAAATAAAGAGAAGTAGAAGAAGGTTATATATAAACCCTAATTATGACCTACCTCCATAACAAGAGCAACCCTCAGAAGATGAAACTCCCCTTGCAGATGTATTAGAGAATCTCAAAAGAAAAATGTTAGAAGAAAGAAAGTCAGTGATAAGGAAGAAAGCACACCCAAAAGAAAAATAAAGGAAACAAAGCAAGCAAAGACAGAACAAAGGAAAATTCAAAAGCAAATTCTTCTTACTAAGACCTCATCCACTGTAAGGAGGAGTGCAAGACTCAATAAAATAATGAAGGAACCATCTCGATAGTCCACATAATTTGTCAATCTAGAGGAAGAAGAAGAGCCAAGGGCTCCATCACCAAACATTTTGTCACCAGTTTCTAGTCCAGCAAGAAGAACACCCGAAATTGACCCGGTCCAATAGGAAATATATGATTATATAGAATATTTGGAAAAGAGAGCTACAGAAAAGGCCATTAGATCCTCTTCAAATAAGGAAAAAGAAATTCATTATAATATTCCATAAGAAGCTTCAATTATAATACTCTCAAACAGGAGATTTATGGATTGGAGACACTAAAAAGGCACTTAAAACATGAGCATTAAACATTGAAAGTGCAGAATGAAATAAAGACAACCAAGAATGACAACATTCTCTTACATCTTGGTCTATGGTGCGAAAAGAATAGGAAGCTGAAAGAAAAGAACTAATCCCTTAAAATAAAAGAACAAATCCCTTAAAATAAAAGTCATAAGTCTGAAGTATAAGATTCTGATGAAGAAACCGAGAATGGCCGTCAGCAAGAAGAAAGAAAAGAGGAAAAATCTAGATGTTTTGGCTTAAGTATATGAAGAAGTTAAATAACAGGAAGGGTTCATCAATTTTGAAATTTTGCATGAGGGCATGCAATGACCTCCACTTGGGGGAATGTTGAACCTCACAATTGCTTCTTTTTGACATCCTTTTTCACCCCATCTATTTCTTTTTTATCTTCATAATAACACATTGGGCATCAACTTACAGGAATTATGACATGGCAGGTATACAATTGTCTTTTATTTCATAAAATTATAATGTTCTTTATTATTTAGTTTGATGTTTTCTTCATCTACCGAATTACAATGATTCTGCAACTAAGACAGATTCTGCAGCCAAGTCTGTGGTTTGATAGGTTCCAAGGTGCCAGCTAGGAAGTGAAATATATGGGTAGGTGGAAATTGATGCACACAACGATTTCCTCCTACTCTCATGAGCCAGATCGATGGAAACAAGTCCTAGTAATGTGGTCAAAGGTGAAGTCAACCTTCGTAGTCAGCAACAGGCAAGCGAGAACGACATTTGTGCCTCATGATTTGCTTCGATTATAGAAAATCATGAGTGAATTATATGATGTTATCTTTTCAAGTTAAATTTAGTTTATGTTGATAGGGATTAGGCATATAGATCTGAATAATTAATTTACATGAGCTCTCTAAATATGCCTCTCAGCAGAAATGAAAATGGTGGTAACAATGTGACAGTAAGACTGAAATTTTGTTATTGATACTCTGTTTTTAAATAATCATTTTTTTTTATCAGTAAGCATTCATGTGTGGTTAAGTGATTGATCGATAGAGTACTGATTGCCTGCTTCTCGTGGAGGGTCCCCCTTGAGACAGTAAGGATTTCCATTTTTGCAGTTAGCAATTAGCTTCATAGATTTCTGTCTATTCAATTGAGTATTTGTGTTTTTGGTTTCTTTTAGATTTGAGTCAAGATCATTTTGCTAGTCATTTCTACTATTCATATTTCGAATGCACATGGATAGAGCATAGCAGCAATGACATAGTTTTACATTTCAGTCAAATAGATATAATTTCGTCTTTCTTATAGATAGTAGATTCTTTTTTTTGCTAAAACAAGAGTCGTACCTTCTATTTCATTAATCTCAAATCAGCTTACATAGAGTACAACAGTCCCCAAGGAACTGTGGGCCAAAGAAAACCATCCGCATACAGCCTAGGGCCCCAAGCAACAGGCATAAGCACTGTGCATCGGTCCCTCAAACAATTAAACAAGTGAAATTAAGAGTCGAACCCAATGAGGAATTAGGGACCCAAATACAAGGATTTTGGTTCCGAGTGGGAGATAACCCTCGAGCATGAAGAGCACGCGAAGGCCATTGGATTCCACCAAGACATGAAACCTGCCTGGAAGATATTCTTCCCCAGAACAACACCATTTACCTTGATCGTCGATCCTCCATGCCAAATCCAACAACGGAGGATCATATCGTTATACCCATTAGCCCGGCGATTAACCATGTGATAGCCATCCTGGACCCACCAACCTGCTCGCTTGCTCCAGACCATAGATCCTCCATGCTAGATCCAAAGGTGGAGGATAATATCGCTATACCTATTAGCCCGACGATGAACCGCACAATAGTCATCGTGGACCCACCAACATGCTCGCTTGTTCCTAACTCTAGATCCATCTTGCAAGCCGACGGCCGAGGAGCATATTGCACAAGCCTATCTTACCGAAAGCTACTACACGATGAGGGTGGTATTCCTTCCCCGTACTCTGCCACATGGAGCAAGGTGAATGGAATCTCTCCCAACTCCATAAAACTGATTCCCACTTGAAGGGCGTGCGATGGACCATAAACCACCTCGCAAGCGGTATTGTAGCTATGAAAATAAACACAGGGGGTTTAAGTCTACTGGGAAAGCTGAAATTCCAGCCCCACTCATCAACCCATCTCTGCGAACTCTTGAACCAGTGCACGATGAAAATCCATATTTTCGGCTGACCATCTCAGATCTGAGCCTACCCAACAACTTCCAACTGAAACTTCTGTGTTCGTACTGTCGAGGGTTGGGGAGGCCGACAGTAACCTGCATCCCCATAATGTTCTTACTACAGAAAAAGCTTTGCATAAAGAAACCACATCAGCTAGACCCCGCCTCTATGTCTTTGTTGCGGAACACCATTATGTCCTCATCCGCCTGGTCATGACATTGTGCCTTTAATCTATTTAGAGGTATCTCCGGCCAGCTCAGTGCAACCCTGCTTTTGGTATAGAGGACTCCTTGATTGGCCAAGATGTCCACCAATTTATTTGTTGTCCTTCGTACATGGTTAAAACTCACAGTGCGTAAGCCTCGGAGATGTCGCTGAATCCTGTGAAAGACCTAGAGCAGCCTCCATTGCTTTGAGACTTTTTCCGGCTCCATTCCACAGCTGATTCTTTTGATCGAGTTTATGATTAACTCTGAATCAGCTTCAACAATAACATTCTAGAGATTTTCCTACTTCAAGAATTCTAAGCATTGTTCAAGAGCCTTTAATTCTGCCATATTGTTAGTGGCTCTTCCCAAATGGCAGTGGAAAATGAAAAGGAGACTGTCATTTTCATCCCTTAAAACCCCTCCAAAGCCAGCAATACCCGGGTTATCTTTGGAAGCCCCATCAATGTTGTATTTTAAAAAACCCCGAGGGGGAGGATACCAAAAATCCTACTTAGTATCAAGTTTCAAACCCTTCATCTCTAGGCCCTGTGGAATAAGCCCCTGCATAACCAACTTAAGAAGAATTTGCGTTTCAGCTTCAGACGATGGATTCTTAGGGTAAGTTTGCACTATGGAACTAACCGTCTCCTTAAGTTGTCTTAAGATTTGCTCAAAAAGGTATTGGGAGGAACATTTTACATTCTTAAAGATTATGTTGTTCCTTTATTTCCAGACAGTCAAAATTATGAAGCTTGGTGTTAAAGCCCGGGCTGAGCCTAGAAGTTCAAAATCAGAGAAGTTGCGTCTCCAATTGTTTAGGGTATTGATGATGCTTCCTTTGTCCCTATCTGTCTGTTGGAAGATAGTGGCAAAAGAATCCCACAACCAAGAGGTGAAAATGCAGTTATTGAGAAGGTGCTCCATTGTTTCCTCTTGGGCTTCACAGAGCTGGCATCTGGAAGGGCCCAGAACACCCCTCTTCCGAATGTTATCCCAAGTCAGAATTTCCTATGATGAACCAACCACATAAAGAGTTTAATATTTATCCATCCTTGATGTCTCCATATATTCTGCCAAACCCTTTCTGATTCATTGGAATCCAGCTCAAGGAGAATGTGTTTTGCTTCCTTAATATTAAAGGTGTCTGCATTATTGTTGCCCTATCTAAGTTGATCATGCCCCCCTATCACTAAAATTTTCCTTTGTTCCAACATTGTTAGGAGTGCCTTTGTTTTGGCTTTCAGTGGGTTGTCTTCCCAGTTATCCAAAATCTTCGAGGTTCTCCATTTTCATTCGTTATTGGTTTGATCCAAAAAATATTTTACCTTAAATAATCTTTGGGTATCTATATCTTTCTTAAGGTCCAGCAGGTCCTCTCTTAACAGTGTAGGTTCTTGTTGCCATTTATCCTCCCAAAACAAAGCAAGATCCCCATCTCTGATTTCCTATAAGCTGTTTTTTTGTACCAATCATCTATTCCTCCAAGCCTTATTCCAAATGTGTGAGCCCTTAATGATGCCAGAAATCCTTATGAGATCATTATCTTGCCAAGTGTTGGCATATTTTTCTTTCTAGATGCTAGCCCACTGTGCCTTTGGGTCTTTTACTCAGCGCCACCATAGTTTCACCCCTAAAGCTAGACTTAGTGCTTCCGGGTCATCCAATCCAAGACCCCCATATTTTTTTGGTTTGCAAATCTTCTCCTAGGCTACCAAAGCCCATTTCTTTCTTTTCTCCCCCTTCCCCCAAAGAAATTCTCTTTGAATGGTTCTAAAATGTTGCAAAACTCCTTTTGGAGCTGGAAGGGTTGATAGCATGAAAACGGGGATTGATTGGAGAACAACTTTAGTGAGCACCAACCAACCAGCCAAGTTTAAAGATCTAAAGGTCCATTTCCTGATTTTATCCTGCATCTTATTAATCACCGGCTCCCAAATGCCCTTATGCAAAGGTTTATCAGTAAGAGGAACTCCCAAATATTTGGAGGGAAGAACATCCCTTTGAAAGCCTAGAATCCTAGAGATATTTCACTGAATAGCAATATTGGTATTAAAGAAAAAAATCTTAGATTTGGAGATATTAACTTCCATACCTGTAGCCATGGAAAAGTCAGATAGGAGATGTTTATATGCTAGAGCTTCTTTGACTGTGGGGATTCCCTGCAACATAGTATCATCAACAAATTGTTGATGGGTCAAAGCCTGACCATTCTCTGAAAGTTGGAGGCCTTTGATATTACTAGCTTCTTTCGCATGCTTGATAGACCGACCCAGTCCTTCCATCATGAGGATGAAGAGAAAGGGAGAGAGTGGATCACCCTACCTGAGGCCTCTGGAAGGAGAAAAATTCTTGGAAGGAGAACCATTAACCAAAATTGAAAAGCTGGAAGAAGTTACTAGGGCCATTACCCATCTAACCCAGTTATGATCAAACCCAAAAGAAATAAGGACCCTCCTTATATAGGTCCAATTCAACTTATCATAAGCTTTGGCTAGGTCCAATTGCATAATCATACCAGCCTTCCTATTTCTTGTCAAAGAGTGCACCACCTCATGCGCTTGAATGATGTTATTAAGAATTTTCCTGCCCTCCACATAACCAGATTGCTCCACAGAAACTAGAGTAGGAAGAAGTGGTTTGCATATGTTAGCAACAACCTTGGATATTATCTTATATACCACATTACACAAGGCTATGGGTCTAAACCTGTCTGGAGTCTGAGCATTGTCCTGTTTAGGGATCAGGGAGATGAAGGAAGTGTTAAGCACCTTCAAAATAGTTCTATTCACCCTGGAATCTTCTACTACGTTCAGAATGTCTTCTTTAACAATATTCCAACATGCTTTAAAGAAATCCACGTTGAAACCATTAGGGCCTAGTGCTTTACCATTTTGCATTTCTTTGATAACCTCACTAACCTCCTCTTCTTTCATTGGCCTATTGAGATTGAAATTATCCTCTCTAGTAACCAGTCTAGGAATATGTCCTGTTAATTCTCTGATAAAAATCTCTCTATTGGAAATGGTTTCCTGTGCTATTCCATGAAAGTGTTGAGCTAACACCTCTTCTATATCCTCATGGGAATTATGTAGATGACCTCCCTCGTCCTTGATCGAAGAGATCCTGTTATGAGATCTGTTTGCTATGGTAGATCTATGGAAAAATCTAGTGTTATGCTCCCCTTCCTTCAACTATTGAACTCTAGATTTTTGTCTCCAAAATGTTTCCTTTTGTTTACATAAATTCTCCCAGTCTTGATGGTGTTTGTTGTCTAGGTCATTTCTATCTTTATCAAAGCCATCTCTGGTAAGGGTTTGATTGAGTTTCCTCATTTTATCTTTAATAGCTTTTTTCACTTCAAAAATATTTCCAAATTCATTCTTGTTCCAATCTTTAAGTCTGAGCTTGATGTGCTTTAGTCTTTTGTGTAGCTGGGACATTCTTGTACCCTGAATATGCAGATGTTCTATCCACCATTTTGTAATGTTGTTGATGAAGTCTGGGTGGGTGAGCCAGATATTCTCAAATCTGAAACTTCTGTTCTTAGGGGTACCAATGCCTTGAACCTCAAGTTGTATAGGCCAATGGTCTGAGCCTCCCAAGGGGAGAATTCTCACCATCATTTCCTTGTTGGTAAGCATTAGGTCCTCTGAGATTATGAATCTGTCCAACTTTGAGGCTACTTTTGACTCTCCTCCTCTTTTATTATTCCAAGTAAAGGGACCATTACTCATGTCAGTATCAACAAGCTTCATGTTGCCTATAAAGGTTTGAAATGTTGAAGAGTCTCTGCTTAAAGTTTTGGTTCCCCCTTTTTTTCTGAAAGAGATTTGATCATGTTGAAGTCCCCACATAAGATCCATGGTACATCTACATGTCTATCTCTAAGCTCCATAAGAGAATCTAGAAACCTGAGTTTATCATCCATTCTTTGAGGGCCATAAACATTCATGACCAGATAGGTCTCCCTATCTCCCATCAGTTGTATAACCACTGATAAATAATTTCTAGATGCCTCAACATCTATTATGCCAATCTTTTGGGGGTTCCAAAGAGTAAGTATGCCCCCTGCTATATTATCTGCTTTGACTTCTAGAAACTCAAATCTATTGAGCTATTTGTTATGAGTTTCTTTTATTTTTTGAATGGAACATTTAGTTTCCTGGATAAAGATCATATCCGAAACTTCTTGTTTCATTTTATTACTAAGAATTCTTTGCTTTCTTTTACTACCTAGACCTCTGATATTCCAAGATGTAAACTTCATTATTAAAGATTCATAAAGGAGTAGCTAGTTAGATCTTTCATCTTACCTGAATCTATCATTAGCTTTCCACATTCCATCAATAACTCATTATGCTTCCTCCTGCCTCTTTTGTTTCCTGGGTTTCTGGGTGCTAATTCAGGTGTGATTTTCATAGTTTGTACACCCTCATTTCCTTGTCTTTCATTTTTCTCCTTGTCTATCTAGCTCTTTATCTTGAGTTTTCCATAGGAACAACTGTTGTACTCTATTGAACTCTTCTTGCGATATTGAGTCTACCCCACTCATGGTCCCCTATTTCAAGAACCCTTCCAGATCTAGGTGTTCCCTGTCAAGAATCTCCTGTAGTTCATGATCCTCCAATTCCATCTCACTCTGGGTCACTTCTAGGTCCATCTCCAGTTCTGCTTCGCTCAGCATAGTCTCTTTCTGTTTGTAACAATCTTGTGTTTGTGCTTTGTCTTCTTCTTTCTCCTTCTCCACTGGGCTTCCTTCCATAACCTAGTCTACTTTTATTATCTCTTCTTCTTCTTCGAGTACTTGGAACCTATTTAGGTTAGTCTATTTCCCTTCTGTTTTATGTTGTTTTGGCCCCCTCTTGCCCCCTTTTCATCTATGTGCCACTTTGTGAAAGACTTCAGTATCTTTCATTATGTTCGCTTTGCTTCTTTTCTCTATTTTACTGAGAGGGTAGTCTCTGAATAGGTTCCCATGCTCATGGCACCTCCAACATCTAAAAGGAATATGTTCATAGTCTACTGTTGGCACCCATTCTTCATCAGAAACTTCCAAGATGACCTCATCCGGTAGAGCCCCAGAGAGATCCATCTCCACAAATATTCATGTGAAGGAAGTGTACTTTCCCCTTTTGGTGGCCTCAGAAGCTTTGACAAAGCGATCTAATTTGTTTCCTATGGCAAATAACGATTCCGTTTGCTAGTAATCAAGAGGTAGAGAGTAGATTCTTACCCAGACCGAGACCGAAGTGAAGGTTTCTCATTCAGGGACAAAATTCACCACCCACGGTCGCATGTAGAGGCCTATTGCTGCATAGAAGTATGGCCCTCCTTCAAACACCCTATATTTATCCTCAATATTTGTGAATACCACAGTGAAGAAACCCTTTGACCCAAGATGTAGGTCAATGTTTCCTTTTCGTTTCCAGTTGTATTTAATCCATGTCCGTAAAGCCTTTTCAGTGGGCCATAATCCCATGAATTTACAAATGATTGCATATGTCCGCATGTGATCCCTGTGCGCCTGCAGAGTAGGATCATTTAAAACTACTCTGGGTGTGACCTCAGCTTTGGGTTTACATGGCCCCTTTTATGCATTGTTTTACGTTCCCTGTTCCTTGTCTTCTTCCTCATTTTATTTATTGTTGTTATTCTCCCTTGACTTTTTAAAATCTTTCTCCTCTTCCATATTCCTTATCCCTACCCCTGAAGAACCTCTGACGCTATCTATTGGCTTCTTTCCTCGGCTAGCCAAAACCTGCCTGTAGGAGGGAGTGGAGCTCCCTCCTTTGTGTGCATCCATGGAGTTCTACACCTACAAACACCTGCAAACCCTAGCACTTCCCATCAGCGGTCTCAATACCTTAAATTTTTCAAAATCTAGACAGTAGATTCATTCGCATAATTAGTTGTTAAATTCAAACATGTGTGATGTTTAATTTAAGCATATGTGAGTGTGTTTAAAGCAAGAGTTTGTTTCATTTTATTTTCATGCAAGTATGTTATGCAGATGTGTGATTTTATTTAAGTATGAGATTAAGAGTTATTTTCATTTCTGCAAATGAGTGTCATATAATTTTCATCTATGCAAAGTGTGGGATTGATTTATATTTATGTAGAAGTGTGAGATTTTTATTTCAAATCAAAGTATGGAATTTTATAAGAAAAAGTAGTTTTGTTTGAAATCAAGAGAGTGTGATCATCATTCTAGAGTTAATCTTATTTTCTAGGAATAACTAATTTACTCAAAGAATACATGTGCATTTCAATAACTCAATTTAATTTAGAATTTGTATGAGTAATGAAATACTTCTAGCACATACAGTTCACATACACTTCATAGCTTACCCTGGTTGATCATTCATGTAAGTAATTTAAGGACAATTAAGTTGCCAAACAACAAGAAAACCCCATACTTTCTAAGAGTTTATAACACACTCATGATCAAGTTTACGTATAAATCATAACATCAACCAATACCCCAGATATCAACTAAAACACCAAAAATTATCACTATGTTGCTTTCATAAGTGATGGAAAAAACTTCATCACTTTTACAATCATTTCACAACATGTGATTTACAAATGTGGCCATGCCTAATTCTTACCCAACCAAGTTAACAGGTCTTCTTTCCGTAGTCACTCCTCTTGGTGAACAACTTCATCTAATGTTTCCTTTACAGGTTCTTTATGGTCCTTCTTCAAATGATGTTCTAGATGGAGCTCCCAACATGTGGCTCTCTTATGTCCACTCTTGTTGCAATGACTGCAAAATCTTCTTCCTTCAGACCTTCCTAGCCTTCTTCCTTTCCTTATGTGGAGAAGGTCCTTCATGTCTTGTCTTTTCCTCTTCCTCACTTCCATTCTTTTCCAACACTTGGCAACAATATGGTTATACAAGACGCAAAAAGCACATGGTTTTCTATGCCATAATTTCTGCTCATCATTATCAATTTTCTTGTAATCAAAAGGAACATTAGAATATCGATACCTTTTATACCTTTCTTGGTTGTCTCTGGTGCGATCCTAGCGAGAATTTTTTGGTTTAGGTCTACCTTTACAATGCTCACTGTTTCGAGAAGATTGTGATGACCTTATAACATCCTCTTTCCTCAATGGTTTTGATAATGGATTGGATTCTTTTTTTAGAGAACCCCTTTCTTTTTTTGCCTTCAAGCACTCTCCTTCAATGTACCCTATCTTGGTGAGGTGTCTCATGTCGATTCTCGGAAGAGGTATCTCCATGCTCCCAATATAAATAGCATCATGTGAAAATGAAACTAAAGAACTACTAACATTGTTTACCTCATTTGTTGATTCTGAAGCAGGTGATGATGGTTTTTCTAAGCCTTCGTTTCACTTAAACTTTTTGAAGGCCTCTTATGTGGCTCGTAATTGAAGCTACAATCTCTGCTTATCCTATTCTATTTCTTATAGAATTCTCCTCAATTCAACATTCTCTGCTTGAAGGATCTGGTTGATATCTCCATTTGAATGATGAGAAGAAGAAGAATATTATCTCAAAGATGGAGATGGAGCATCGTCCTCTGCTCTCTCCTTCTCCTTTTCCTATTTTTCCACTTTCTCTTCATAATCTACAAACACTATATCTACCATATTTTCCATCTTGCAGAAGGCCTCATATAGATCTTTGTTCTTCTCCATTTATCTTTTTGTTGCATGTTCAATCTCTCCCATGATGAATTTCACAATCCTTGGAAAAAATTTCAGACCACTCTTGTACAACCTGATCTAGAAATTTTCGTGAGTGCTTTCAAACAAAAATCTACATTAAACATGACCTTTTATTGACACATATTTGCATGTGAAATCATGAGCAATGTGAATTCTTAAACAACACTTCATAAAACCATCAACATGGAATAAGAAACAAATAAGAAACAATCATAAATGCATGATATGATAACGGAGTTCATCCAGTGTGGACTACGTCTCTGGGCCCTGGGTCAAGAATGGGGAAGTTGCTTCATTAGTTTCTGCAAGAAGATGAGTACAAGATGCAATCTCTTTATTAATACAAGTATGATACCATTATCTAGAGTGGTATGTATCTCCCAAGAGATGTTCTTCTCAAGAAAGTTCACTCACAAGAAGTTCTCCTTCAAAGGAACAATCTCTCAAATAAAGTGGCATAATAAAGATCCTCTCACAAGGTGGCATATATGGCCCTCAAATTCAAATCATGATCCCAGCAAAAAAAATGAACACATGGAAAAAATACACCTTATACCTACAAGTCTGTGGATGGCCTAGAAATTGGCTAGTTGGATGAAGAAACAGCGTGTGTTATCTCATTCCTTGCCAAAAAATGTGAATTTTTAGTATAAACACAACCCCTTTCTGTCACAATCAAATTTGGGCTCCCCGAGAATCTTTTAGATTCCTCACAAAATTATTTTCTGGACACAGGCAAAAAATATGCTACTCAGATGACGAAATGGACTGCACCATCAAGCTCCTAGGGAAAAAATAATTATGATGAGTGTAAACTCGATATGTTTCTGACACTGCAAAAAATCAGGCCTAGGGAATCTCTAAGATTCCTCAATGATTCTACATAGAATATTCCGCTAAAATATTCTTGTCTCAAACATGCCCTACTTGGGTTGGGTTCCATGCGGTCTTGGTTTTGCATCTCCTCCTCAACCCATGTTGCCGCTCATTACCCCTATTGAATGGAAGTGTTGGTATTTTATAATGTTTTCTAGGTGGAGTAATCAATGAAAAGGTTCGTGGGTCATTGGTGGACGAGTTAATTATGTGGGGGTAGGCCCGAATTCCAACCCCGTGGCCTCCCCTGAAATGACACAATGTTAAATTTTCCATTGGCGCATTTTATGTTTTGGTTTGGCTCTGTTGTTTGTAAGGGATGGGGTCGCTCATGGCATAGGTCAACCAACTTGTTTGGGCAGGTTTGAATGCCTTAAATATTGTATGGTCGTTGAAACGGTGGGTCGTTGGGACATTTGAAATATATTATATATATATATTATATATATTATATATATATTATATATATATATATATATATATATATATAGATATATATATATATATATATATATATATATATATATATATATATATATATCAGGCAAGGGTTGGCGGGTTCGCCAGCCTAGTAGCCCGATACCCCAATTTAATTTAATTTTTTTTAATAACAACAATTTGTAAAATCGCCTACGGATTTTTAGGGGTTACTGGAAAAATTAAGTAGGCGATAATTTGACTAATTACGACCATCGATAAGTTCCAAATTGTCCCTTAGTCAGTGGCCTCCAAATTTAATGGCTTCCTCCATATTTAGCCTGACTTCCAGATTTAGCTGAGCTCCAAATTTATTTGGCAACAAAAGTACTAACCCTTTTGACCTTAACTTTGATTGTGAATATATTTCACCTACGAAGTCGAATTTAAGTGATGTACGCATCGTTGGAATCAGGATGACAAGCTCTACATTCTGGTCCTGGTTTCGATGAAATCTGATGACATTTATTTTTTAGCATTTATGGAGCCACCTGGATCAAGAGAGAAAACATGAAATTAGAGTTAGAGTTTGTGAGTGTGCTTCATGCATTTTGAGAAACTAGGAGCCAAGATTGAATTGAATACCACTAAGATTTGTGACAGTACTGAATTGAATGAGAACAATCTCTGTTGAGTGTGGAGCATGATTGTTCAGAGGTATTTGTTTCAGGTGGATGTATACCCCAGGAAGTTTGTACACCCCTCCACGCGGGCGAGGACTTGTCACCCCCTCGGGGGTCCGGGGGGGGCCGATCCTCCCCAGCTGGGGGTTCTGGGGGCCAGCGATCCCCCGGTGGGGGTTCAGGGGCAGTGCCCCTGAAGCTAAAAACAAATGTAAAATTGCCTTGTAAAAGTATAGTAATTTCTAGTTAATCTGGGTCATTCATTAGGTGAATGATCTGACGGTAGAACTTATGTTTAGTTTAGGGTTTTTTTCCCTAGAAGGCAACCCTTCTCTTTGTATGAGGGCATTGTATTTGAGGCTGTGTAATAGATGTATATTCTCTGAGCGAGAAGCAGAGAGGTGAGACTATGAGAGAAAACAGAGGATATTACAACGGATCTATTGTAGGTTGTGTCTCTTTATTTTGTTGGATAATAGAAAGGAAGGGCTGGCTGTTCGGGGTGGACGTAGCCCAAACTGGGTGAACCACGTATATCTGTATCTCTCTTGTTTTATGTGTTTTATATTTCTGCAATATTTTATGTGTTCCATTGCTCCATAATATATAATTTTCTAACAATCTTACTGTCAACAAGGAGTGTGCAATCACTATTTGCAGAGGATGCCCTTACACTATCACTAGAAATTGTGCAATATTCAGTGGCTATGAGAAAGGGTTGTGTAGTGACTCTCACTAGAAACTATCCAATCATTGTAAAAAGGATTGCACAGTCACTAACTCTAAGGACTGCGCAATCACTGCTACCAAGGGTTATGCAGTCATTGTCTCTAAGGTTTGCACAATCATTGGCTTGGAATGATTTGGTGGATCAGTTTAATGCTCAAAATTAAATGTGCTCGAATTGGCTCAAAACCATCACCAAATCAAATATCTCGTCACCTTGAATCCAACGCAACTCGTTTCACTCAAAACTGATATTGGATGCTCATGATATTGCATTCTAATTGATTTGGCAAATAGTTAAAAAATTTAAAATTTGGTTGCAGGGATGTCCAATCAGTAGTCTATATGCTAACTGGGCAATGATTGGATAGGGTGACTGTGCCTCCCATCAGCCAATGGGATGAGTAAAAGTGGCATGTTTTAATCGGTTCATTTGGTGGCTTGTTATTGGTTCAAGTGTGATTGGGCGAACCAATCAAGGGATGCCATGTGGGCCAATCCTTGGCTACCACGTGGCCTCCTATTAGCTATGTAAAATTATTGTTGCAGGTCGAACTACATATGTAAGGTTCGAACGCGAGACCTACCACCTGCCATCCAAACCCTCCATCGACCCGCCTACATTGGTTCTTGTTTTGTATGGGAGATAAAGGCTATATAAACTTTATGTAACACGACATTGGGGGAGGGGTCGGGCTAAGCCCTAGCCCCTTGCCACCCTTGCACCAACAGGTCCACAGGCGGGGGGGAAACGGGTTATGCCTTAGCCCAGGGCATAGCCACAACCTCGAAGCATACAACACCATTAAAGTCAGCACAAAAAATCGAAGGCAGAAGGTAAGGGGTTGAACCTCGAGGGGCTAGCCCCAGGTCACATGGGATCCATGCGACCAAGAGCACAAAGAGAGGGAGGAAACCCTTAGCACTCAAAGCACGGGCCAGCCCCAGGGCCTATGGCCCATCACATGACCGCACCACTAATTCAGTTGGAGCACGCCCAAAGTTTAGCACTAGCCTCGGGTTTCAAGGGTCCCAAAATGCCATGATGCGACCAAGTGCTGAGTTGTTGGGGGCTTGGCCGATGGGGGTGAGTAGTTAGCCCCAACTCCTGGGCACGGGCCTCCATGTGACCACAATTTTCATAAAGTGGGGGCTTAGTGGGAAGACTAACTGTCCAGATTTGGGGCACTCAAGCCAGGTTTAGGCCAAATTGGAGGATGATTAGTTGTAGAATGGAGTAACAATTGGTAACAATCATAACTTACTCAATTTTTTTCCAAATGAGGTGCAGAAATAACCAAAATGGGGGGTTTTGATAGTTTTGGATCCATTTGAGACATCACTTATGATGTTTTAGCTTTGTAAAACCATGTAAACAAACTTTTGAGCATTTTTAATGAAATAGGCCCTACATTGGAAGCTAGACCAGAAGATGTAGCCCAGAAGAGGGGTGAACTCTTTTATCATTCTTTGTGTTATGTGTTTTAGATATGCTTATTTTGGCTATAAATTGTGGTTAAAATTTACTTGTTTATGTGTTAGTAAATTGATCCTCTACCCAAAACACATATAAATTTAACTTGTAAATTGTTAAAAATATTCAAGTTTACATATTCAAATAATTTTGGTATCAAAGAAATAGGTTATTGTGAAGATTTGATTTATTTTCAAGTGTTTTTCTGATGCTTACATGGTTGAATCTTAAAAGAGAAGAAGGAGAACTTGTGGAGCCAAAATCTCAAATTGTTTCAAGGAGAAAAAACACACCTCAAGCTTCAATAGTCATGGCACATGAAGAAGATCCTAAAGGGATGTTTGAAGATGAAAGAACTTTCAGAAAATAATTCTTTGAGATGTTTGAGATGGTTAAGGTCCTTAGAGGAGAGAAATGCAAGGTTGTATGGAGAAAGCTCAAAACCTCCAAAAGGAGATGGAGGAAAAGGAGACAAGCCTCCAAAAGCAAATGGAGGGAATGGTGACAAACCACCACCTTCACCTCCATCATCCTCATACTCATCTTCATCCTCATATTCAACTTCTTCTAACCTTTCACAAACACCTCCAAATTCCCCAAGGGGTCATGGTAAAACTCCTTTGCTTAAGCTTGCTATTAATTCTAAATTGCCTATGTACAATGGAGAGGTAAATGCAAAGATATTGGATAATTGGGTTCGTCAAATTGAATTGTATTGCGGCATACAAAGAATCAAAGATGATGAAACCAAGATTCAGCTTGCTTCTCTTATATTGGAATGTGCAGCACTAATTTGGTGGGAAGCCAAAACTCAAGAGGACATGAAGCAACATGGTAAGATTTTATCCTCTTGGAATGATTTTGTTGTTGCAATAAGAATGAAGTTTTATTCATTAGCATACATGCAAAAAGCTATTATGGATTGGCAAAACTTTAGGCAAGCTAAAGGGAAAATTGTGCAACCTTATCCTCAAGAATTTAGGAAAAGAGCTTTGATTTTGGGTATAGATTTGTCTTCTCAATATACTTTTCTCAAATACATTGGAGGATTGCATAGTTACTTGAGACATACCATTCTCATGTTTAACCTTACAAAACTAGATGAAGTTTGTGTACAGGAAACCCATTTAGAGGCAAGAGGGGGAATGTCTCTGGAGAAAAAGGAAAGGGTAAGTTTAAAGGAAAAGGAAAGCAGAATGTTGCAGTTAAGAAAGAAGGAGAAAATATCACATGTAAACATTGTTCCAAAGAGGGCCATGATGAAGATCATTGCTAGAAACTTCATCTAGAGATGAGACCCAAAAAGTTTTAAAACAAGGATAAAGAGAAGACAATTTCAACTACACAACATGATTTAGGTTTTGATTCCGAGGATGAAACAAAGATCACAACCATGGATTTGAAAGGTAAGGACATTGCAAGTACTAGTTCTTCAAATTATCTCAATGAAACTCAAGATGAAAAACAAGAATAGAGATTTTCCATATTATATTCATTTCAAAACATACTAAGATAGATACATTGTTTGAAGTGGTTCACAATAAAATCTTATCTCAGAAGATATTGTCAAGAAGTTGAATTTAGAAACCATTCATTATCCTAAACTTGATCCTCTATGTTATGAATCCAGCTCACAAAAAGATAGAAAAGATATATCAACAACTTAAAAATTAGCCTCTTCGAGGGGGAAACCTCCTTTGCATTACACAAATTCACAATTCTTGGATTATACAAATGACAAGACCTCCTTCCTATATATAGGAGTCTAAGGGGTCATAATATAATCAAAGACAACATAACAATAATAATGTAAGGGCACAACAATAATGATAGTGGGCTTCTATGGGGCACAATAATAACAATATGGGGACTACATGGGCACGGCGATATAATAAGGGGGTTGCACTAATAACAATAAGGGGTTACACTAGTAGTATAGGGACCTAACATGCCCATCTCCTTCAAAAAATGTTGTCCTCAATGCTTGAGTAGTTCTAGATGCTTCTGTATAAAATTCTCGTCCTCCCATGTGAAATATTCAACGGGTAAGTTCTTCCACTTGATGACATAATCTAAAATTGATTGATTACATAGTGGTCGATTTCTTGTTTTTGTCACTGCTTCCGATTCCAATATGATTTTTCCTTCCTCGTCAAGTTTTGTCAATATTGTTTGAACTGGGATCTTCTCACCTATAACCTTCTTTAAGCATGAAACATGGAAAATTGGGTGCACTCGAGAAGATGCAGGAAGCTCCAATTTGTATGCAATAGTACCAATATTTGGTAACACCCTGAACGAACCATAATACTTTGGTGATAATTTATTATCCTTCTTAGCTTGCTTGAGGGACATTTATTTTTATGGTTGTATTCGTAGAAATACCCAGTCACCTACATCAAAACTTCTTTCGCTACAATGTTGATCTACTTGTTGTTTCATTCTATTATGCACCAAAGTGGGGTTATCCTTTAGAAATTGGAGAACTTGTTGTTGATGCTCAATGTGATCTTTCACTGCTTGAACCTTTTTCTTCTTGATATGTCCTTCTATCTTAAGAGTTTTAGGAGTGGTAGTTCCTACCAATGCATTACAATATATGGTCGGATTCATTTATTGATGCTCGATGTGATGTTTCACTTCTTGAACCTTTTTCTTCTTGATATGTCCTTCTATCTTGAGAGTTTGAGGAGTGGTAATTCTTGACAACACTTTACAAGATATGGTTGGATTCATTTCTTATTTCTCTAGGGTTGGTTCCTGGTGTATATCCTCTTCTTTTGATGTTTCTTGATCCTTTTCTTCATCTTCTTCACAATCTATGTAAAATAATTTCTTCTCAACACACTTATGACCTTTAGTGTATTTGTTATCACAATTGTAACAAAGCCCTTTTTCTCTTTTTTCTTCCAATTGTTGTGGTGTAAACCTTGTAGGTTTTGGAAGTCTAGGAGCAAAAACACTTCCATATTTATAGTTGTGAGTGGTAGGATTCCTTGTTTCCATAATTATGCTTTCAATATTTCTTGCCAACTTGAATGCCTTCTCTAATGAATTAGCTTCCCAAAGACGAACCCAATGTTGAATGTTATCCTTTAAAGTCCCTATGAAGACATCAATCCTTTGCTTCTCTGGAATATCGTTTACCCTTATATTCAATTTTTGGAAGTCCTCAAGGTGCTCTGCCATTGAACCCTTTGTTTTAGATTTATCAATTGGCTAAAGAAATTGTTGCTCTTTGTATCCTCATAATGTGATATCATTTCCCCGTGAAAATTGACCAAGTGACAAGTGGTTTACGAGAACAAAGCCCTTTATACCATAGAAATTCATTCGGTTTTAAATATAAAGATGCAATATGTACCTTTTGTAACAGTGGTACACAATGTAGATCAAAATATTGCTCCATCTGTAGTATCCAATTTACCGGATCCTTGCCATCAAACTTCCTCATATCACTTTTTCTTTATTTTAGGAGCTTGATCTTGAAATGACTGTAACTTTGTAATTTCATATCTCCCATTTCTGAAATTGCATCCTGTGGTATCTCTCTCAATCCTCTTTCTAACACCACCAGTCTAGTCAAAATTGGATTCTCCAAAAAAGAGTTATGCCCAATCTCCCAAGATGGCCTAATTATATAATTTCAGTAGAGTGAACTTGTACAACGTGCCACGTGTCACTGTTTCCACCTTTAGATCTAAAAAAGATACACAGAAAACTACATTTTGTCCTCTTTCTTTAACTTCTTAGAGAAAGTTATGACAATTTTCCCAACGTCACCTGTTTGGAATGTAATTCGGGAATCTACAAAAACCCTACCTTCCTCAGATCATATCTCTGAAAATATAGGGAGACAAGATCTGAAATTTGGACCCGGGGTTCAAAACGATTTCGGCTCAAATGAGTTTTCTTTTTAGCTTATGAGACATCGCAAAAAAAAAAAAAAAACCCTAGAATCCAAAGCTCTTATACCAAATGTTATGAAACCAACTGACAAAAATAGAAAAGATACATCAACGACTTAAAAATCAGCCTCTTCGAGGGGGAAACCTCCTTTACATTAAACAAATTAAAAATTCTTGGATGATACAAATGACAAGATCTCCTTTCTATGTATAGGAGTCTAAGGGGTCATAATATAATCAGAGCCGACATAACAATAATAATATAAGGGCACAACAATAGCAATAGTGGGCTTCTATGGGGCACAATAATAACAATATGGGGACTACATGGGAACAATAATATAATAAGGGGGGTGCAATAATAACAATAAGGGGTTACACTAGTAGTATAGGGGCATAACATGCCCCTCTCCCTCAAAAAGTAATGTCCTCAATGCTTGAGTAGTTCTGGACACTTCTGTATAAAATTCTCATCCTCCCATGTGGAAGCTTTAGCAGGTAAGTTCTTCCACTTGATGATATACTCTAAAATTGATTGATTTCATAGTGGTTGATTTCATGTTTTTGTGACTGCTTCCGGTTCCAATATGATTTTTCCTTCCTCGTCAAGTTTTGGCAATATTGTTTGAACTAGGATCTTCTCACCTATAACCTTATTTAAGCATGAAAAATGGAAAACTAGGTGCACTTGGGAAGATGTAGGAAGCTCCAATTTGTATGCAATAGTACCAATCTTTTGTAAGACCTCTTTTGTAAGACCTTGTACGAACCATAATACTTTGGTCATAATTTGTTATCCTTCTTAACTTGCTTGAGGGACATTTGTTTCTATGGTTGTATTCATAGAAATACCCAGTCACCTACATCAAAACTTCTTTCACTGCAATGTTGATATGCTTGTTGTTTCATTCTATTATGCACCAAAGTGGGGTTATCCTTTAGAAGTTGGAGAACTTGTTGTTGATGCTCGATGTGGATTTTCACTACTTGAACATTTTTCTTCTTGATATGTCCTTCTATCTTAAGAGTTTGAGGAGTGGTAATTCCTGCCAATGCATTATAATATATGGTCAGATTCATTTCTTGATGCTCGATGTGATCTTTCACTTCTTGAACCTTTTTCTTCTTGATATGTCCTTCTATCTTGAGAGTTTGAGGAGTGGTAATTCTTGCCAATGCTTTACAAGATATGGTCGGATTCATTTCTTCTTTATATGGGGTTTGTTCAGAGTGTATATCCTCTTCTTTTGATGTTTCTTAATCATTTTCTTCCTCCTCTTCACAATCTATGTATAATAATTTCTTCTTAGCACACTTATGACCTTTAGTGTATTTTCTATCACAACTGTAACAAAGCCCTTTTTCTCCTTTTTCTTCCAATTGTTGTGGTGTAAACCTTGTAGGTTGTGGAAGTTTAGGAGCAAAAAAACTTCCATATTTATAGTTGTGAGTGTTAGGATTCCTTGTTTCCATAATTCTGCTTTCAATTTTTCTTGCCAATTTGAATGCCTTCTCCAATGAATCAGCTTCCCAAAGACGAACCTCATGTTGAATGTTATCCTTTAAAGTCCCTATGAAGACATCAATCCTTCTATGGAATATCATTTACCCTTATATTCAATTTTTGGAAGTCCTCAATGTGCTCGGCCATTGAACCCTTTTGTTTGAGATTTATCAATTGGCTAAACAAGGTGTTGCTCTTTGTGTCCTCATAATGTGCTATCATTTCCTCCATGAAAATTGACAAAGTGACAAGTGGTTTACGAGAAAAAATCCCTTTATACCATAAAAATTCATTCGGTTCTAAATATAAAGATGCAATATGTACCTTTTTTAACATTTTTACACCATGTAGATCAAAATATGTAGTATCCAATTTATTGGATCCTTGCCATCAAACTTACTCATATCAGTTTTTTTTTTAATTTTAGGAGCTTGCTCTTGAAACCACTGTAACTTTGTAATTTGAATCTCCCATTTCTAAAATTGTTTCTTGTGGTAGATCTGTCAGTCCTCTTTCTAATGCCACCAGTCTGATCAAAATTGGATTCTCCAAGAAAGAGTTATGCCCAATCTCCCAAGATGGCTTGATTATATAATTTTTTAGTAGAGTGAAATTGTATGATGTCCCACGTCTCACTGTTTCAACCTTTAGATATTAAAGAGATTAAAAAAAAAAACTACAGTCTCTCCTATTTCTTTAACTTCTTACGAAATTTCAATCTGATGCACAGAGAGAATGTTATGATGATTTTCCCAAGGTCACCTATTTGGAATGTAATTCGAGAATCTCCAAAAACCCTATCTTCCTCAGTTCACATATCCGAAAATCTAGCAAGAAAAGATCTGAAATTCGAACTCGAGGTTCAGATCGATTTCAACTCAAACGGGTTTTTGTTTTACCTTCTTAAACATCGCGAAAAAAAAAAGTTATAGAGAAAGCTTCACAATGACCTATTTGGAGTAGTGAAACCCTAGAATCCAAAGCTCTGATACCGAATTTTATGAAACCAACTCGCAAAAAGATAGAAAAGATATGTCAATGACTTAAAAATCAACCTATTTGAGGGGGAAACCTCCTTTACATTACATAAATTAACAATTCTTGGTTGGTACAAATGACAAGACCTCCTTTCCATATATAGGAGTCTAAGGGCTCATAATATAATCAAATTCGAGATAACAATAATAATGTAAGGGCACAACAATAACGATAGTGGGCTTCTATGGGGCACAATAATAACAATATGGGGACTACAACAATATACAAAGGGGGTTTCACTAATAAAAATAAGGGTTTACACTAGTAGTATAGGGACCTAACACTCTAGGTTGGATATGTGACAATGCAAAATTGCATGTGACAAAAAGATGTAAACTGAAATTTGCAATCACTACAAACTTTTTAGATGAGGTAGAGCTTGATGTAATTCTAATTGATATTATATGTGGCATTGTTTTTGAAAGCCCGTATCTATATGATAGGAGAGCTAGTTTTCATCGCCATGAGAACAAATATCATTTGTTTAAGAATGGGATTGAGTACATTGTTAGAGCACACAAAAAGAAGTTGAATACGTCTCTTATAAATGTGGGACAAATGAAGAGGATTCTTAATGCTAGTCAGAACTTTGCATTGTTAATGATCAAACATGAAGATTTTGAGGAATCTAAAGCCTTTCAAGGATATGAATCAAGTTTGAAATCTGATTTTATTGAGGTTTGTAATTCATGTTATAAGTTGTTTCAGGAGTCTAACAAGTTGCCTCCTAAATTGCAGTAGGATGCATCATTGTTTAACATTGGTGTGAACAAGATGTCAATGTTAAAGCATGCTGAGGTCAAAAAGAAAATGCAAAGGCTATTTGAAAAAGAGTAAATTGATCCCAAAACATCTTCTTATGGGTTTCATAATGTTTTGTCTTTGAAGAAGGATGGTGCATGGCGATGCTGATCACATTTGGTAAAGAATCGAACCAAGTACAAGGCTAGACATGCTAAGCATCGTCATGATGACAGTGTTCAAGGTGAAATGAACTTCAAATTTTTTAAGTTTCCATTGATTGAAGACCGAGGAGGGAATGTTACGATTCATTCAAGGACAGTTTGTTATTCTACATATTTTGGAAAATTGTATCAAGATTTCATCTTTGACAGAAATTCAAGGACTCCAAAATCAAGGAAAGTGATGTACTTTCATGAAAATCTCAAAGCGATAAATTCAAGCAAATTTCAATGGATTGAGACTGAAAGGGTGAGGGAGTTGTACCCTCATCTATTTATTGACTGATAAAGAGATTTTGGAGGTCCAAAAGCTTCCAATGGGGAGGAATGATCGAGTGGATCAGTTTAATGCTCAAAATTCAAAGTGTTGGTATTGGCTTGAAATCATCACTAAAGTGAAGATTTCGTCGTCCTGAATCCAATGCAACTCGTTTCACTCAAAAACGATACCAAATGCTCCCAATATCACGTTCTTATCAATTCGGCAAACAACTAAAAATTTCAAAATGTGGTTCCAGGGATGCCCAGTCAGCAGTTTGTACGCTGACTGGGAAATGATTAGACAGGGTGATTATGCCTCCCATTAGCTAATGGGGTGAGGGTAAGTGGCATGTTTTCATTGGTTCGTTTGGTGGCTTTTTATTGGTTCTAGCGTGATTGGGTGGACCAGTCAAGAAATGCCACGTGGGCCAATCGTTGACCACCACGTGGCCTCCAATTGGCCATGTAAAATTATTGTTGGAGGTTGAACTTCCTCCACAAGGTTTGAACGCGAGACGTGCCACCTGTCATCCAAGACCTCCATTGGCCTGCCTACATTGGCTCTTGTTTAGTATAAGCGATAAAGGCTATATAAACATTATGTAATGCGCCATTGGGGGAGGATTTAGGCTAAGCCCTAGCCCCTCGCCATCCCTACACCTACAAGAATGCAGATGGGGGGCCAAGGGGCTAGGCCTTAGCCTGGCCCACGGCCACAGTCCTGAAGTATACAACACCATCGGAGCTAGCTCAAAAGATCGGAGGCGGAAGGTAAGGGGGCCAGCCCCATTTCGTAAGTGATCCACGTGATCAAGAGCACAGAGAGAGGGGGTCAGCCCTTAGCACTCGCAAAGGGGGCTAGCCCTAGGGCCTGTAGCCCGTCACATGACCGCATTGCTAATTCAATTGGAGCGTGCCCATAGTGTAGCACTAGCCCCGGGTTTCTAGGGTCCAAAAATGCCATGATGCAACTAGGTGTGGAGTTGTTGGGGACCTGGTTGACGAGGCTAGCCAATTAGCCCCAGCCCCTAGGCACGTGACCCCCGTATGACCACGATTTTTGGAAAGTGGGAGCTTAGTGGGCGAACTAACCATCCTACAATTTCGCCCGTGAGGCAGGAGTGTATGCCAGAATTGCACGCTGGTACCGAGTTTGGGGTGCTTAAGCCAGGTTTAGGCTGAATTGGAGGATGATTAGCTATAGAATGGAGTAAAAACTAGTAACAGTCATAACTTACTCAATTTTTGGCTAAATGAGGTGGTGAAAGAACCAAATTAGGGTTTTTTTACAGTGTTGGATCCATTGGAGGCATAAGTTTTACTATTTTAGCTTTGTGAAAGCATGTAAACACACTTTTGAGCATTTTTAATGAAAGAGGCCCTGCATTGGAAGATGGACCAAGAGATGTAGCCCAGGAGAGAGGTGAACTCCTTTATCATGATTTGTGTTATGCGTTTCAGATATGCTTATTTTGTCTCTATTTGGTTGTAAATTGTGGTTAAAAATTTACTTGTTTATGTGTCTAGTAAATTGACCCTCTATGTAAAACACATATAAATTTAACTTGCAAATTGTTAAAAATATTCAAGGTTACACATTCAGATCATTTTCTCTCAACCAAAGATGTGCTATCTTGCCTGCTTGGAATAAGTGTGCTTGTGAAGACATCAAGAGTTGTGCATGTGAACGCAAGTAATTCGACACTTAGGATTCTTAAAGGAATACTTGAACACTTAGGAAACATGGCCAAGCATGACCTTAATGGCTTGAAATTCAATATGGAATGATCATAAGGAGACTCCAAAATTTAAAGGTAGCCATAATTTTGGATGGTGTTGTAGCAGCAACAACACTTATCAACACACTGGAAGAACCCTAGATTCTTTTTTTAGGTCTAAGATTAAGCATGAGGTATAGCCTTCTAGAAGTATTGTCTCATCCTATCGATAAATTTAGCTTCATTACTTAGCCTTGGTACAGATGTCATCCCTTCCATTTCCCTTGTTGGCCTAACACAGTTCATAATACTAGTCAAACTTCAGTGGTTTCGATTAGGGAGTAGGAGTATGTGACTTTCGTAAGTTTATGATGTTTAGATTTTTAGTATCATCTATGGTGTTTCTCTACCTCCCGTAAGCCTATTTAGTACCCTAACAGAGTCACTTCAAGAGATAACAATAATTTCTTTGCTAGAAACGAGCTTGCTTAATACCCCGGTGAAGTTTCTTGCTTCACCTCTCTGCAAAGGAAGCCTTTCTCTTCTTTCACCCTTTCTTTATTTTGTTACTTTATGCTCATTGGCATTTCATAATCATTTTCACCAAGGGAAGAAGAGGGATCTCGACTTATTTTACATGCAAGAGAGGTTGTTTCTTGTTTACAAAGACTCTTATGCATATACCTCTAAAATTAATATGCTCGCTTAAGTTTCTCCTCCCTTCCCTTCTCTACTCAACTAAGCTGATAGTTGGAACCAGTCAATATAAATGGTTTATTCAAGGAATGAAGAACTTATGATAGATACGAACAATGTAAATCCGCTTGAGCTTTCGCTTAGGATGAAACATATTTTTTGTACATGCATCATTGACCTTAAAATATATGTAGGCCCAAAGAAAGAAGTAGACCAAAGATAATCCAAGCATTTCCATTTGTCACGGTTGCCCTTTTGATTTTACCACATTACCATAGAGCCAAAAGGATGCCTTTCATACATGGTCTTATTAAAAGAAACATGAACAAAGACACGAGGGAAAACATGACTTGAAATAAACGACAGAAATATGAAACCAAAGTGAAGGCTAGTAAAGAGGATGTGAAAACCACAACCCAAACGAGAAAAGGAATGCAAGAAAATGATGTAATGCCATGCAAACATAACTAGAATGAAACTAAAAAAAAATAGAACTAAACCTAAATCCTAATATATCTAAGCTAGAAATTTAGGATCATGTGAGATAGAATTTCCAATTTAGCCACAAGAGTTTCTCCTGGCCTGCAAGCAGAGAGATATGAGAAATTAGCACCATGATGAAATAATGTGTGGAAATGAAATGATTTACCTGAAAAAACTACGCAAAATTTTGAATGTCTTGACTATTGGCAGAAAAGTGTCTCATACATGCTTATTTTAACCAATCTGCAATTGTGCATCCATTAGTGTTTTTATTTTGTCAAACATCAAATAAGATCAAGACTTAGTATTAACCATAGAGCTTGCCAAATAGGAATTTTCTAGCCAATATGTGATTCGATCATGGAATTAGAAACAACCCATCTGAGAACCTTGAAACCCTTGAGAAAAATAAATTTCAATTAAATTATAAAAAGAATCTTGTGAGGGAAATTTGGTTTGATCATGTTAAGAGACCTTGTCAAGATTATGAGGCCCTAACATAACCATCATTGGAAGCTCAAGTGCCTCAACTTCCTAACGAGAATCTTAGAAATGAAATGATGAATCATAAGAATTTATAGCCTTTACAAGATCAACAAATGTAAAAAAAAAAATATCATCAAATACACCATTGGGAAAATAATTAATTGAAAGACATTTGTTAAGGCCATTATTATGATCAGATGGATCATTTAAGGCATAATATTCTCCCTTATTCAGAAATAAAGATGAGTTTATTTGAGCAATTTTACAAATGCTTTGAACAACAAAATAATTATCCTAAGTACAACAAATCATTACCTTGTATCTGATTACAAACTAAACCAGCAACACAAAAATCGAAAGGAACATAAATGAATTTTAGTATAGAAAATATAGGAAACTGGTTAGGATACAAAGAATAATGAGAAAAGGATGACAATGGATTAACATGTGTTGAATCAAATTTAATTTATATTAGTTTGGGAAATTAATTTTTCAAGATGCGGATTTTCATTCACCAAATAACTCAAGCATTCACTAACACTTAAGAGGATTGATTGTGCCAAAAGAAAAAGTATTAGCTTCATAACATTCATAAGAAAATTTAGGAGATGATTGTTCACAAAAGCACTTAACAGATATGAATCCTTCAATGAATGATAATATTTATTTCAATAATCTGAAAGATAGGCATTATAGCTCTGTGCATCCATGAAAGATGTACATTTTAATCTTGGTTTGATACAAGAGGTTTGCATGAAGATGAATTAACTAAAACAGAGTCCTCTATCCAATCAGAAATCAAATATTGAAAATTAGGAAATGTGACTTGGAAATGTTGAAAATATTTCAAGAACGAATTTGCATCCAGTGAAATAATGCGAATAAAATAATTATGCAAGAAATCCCAGATCTGACCTCCTTCAGGAGTCTCATCAAGATTGCGAGAGCCTGACATAACCATCAACGAGAGTTGAAGTGCCTCGATTCCCTGACAAGTCCCTGAACTTTCAAGTGTTGAATTATATTTTGAGAACTTAATCAGATCATGCATTGTGTGTGGACAACTATTATCATTTATTTCAACAAGATCAATATTATTCAAATGGAAATTGTCTACATCATTGGTTTGATCAGATTTTTCAACCTTAAGAAATGAATTACTCAAGTCATATGGTTCTTCTGATTGCGTATCTGAGGATATATAGATCGGAAAAATTTCTTGAGAAACCTGAACTAAGGAATTATCCTCATGTAAGACTAGAATTTTCAAGGAATAAAATGACTTCTCAATGATTTCATCATTTTCTTCCTCATCAAATGCGCTCCTACCACCTTGCGTCAATTCAAAATTCTTCACATAAAATTGTGAATTCAAAGAGCATGGCATATTTTCATCACGATTTGATTCATTACAAATGGTAGGACACTAAGGATAGTAAGATGAAGAAGAAGTTCCCATAAGAAAATATTCTTTGACCAAATCATATTCTAGATTCAAACCTTTCAAATCAAATTCTTCTTAAGAAACCAAAGGGTCGGTCGATGTTCCCACCATATATATCATTGGAATCATTGTCATCGGGATGATGCTTTTCCAAGGCTTTAGTTCGATTAAGCATCTTGATTTTGTTTGACTGATTTATGAGATCACAATACTTTAAATCAACCAAGAATGAAGGAACAACATCTTTACATGAGGAATTTGAAAGAGGGAAGACATACTAAAAGCATCTTCACCCTTCTGCTCCTCTACCATGGAATGTGACCACCTTGTACTTAACCACCATTTGGACCAGCAAATTGAGAATTAAGAGTATCTGAAGAACTTGTTGGTGGATCATATTGATCAAACGAATTGAGGTACAAAGAACCATGAGATGTAGATGATAGATGATGATAAGTATCCCTTAAAGAAACAATACTTTCAATGATATTAGATTCAAGGTTTAGATTATGTACATTGATGTGGTCTCAAGGAATCAAGGAACCAATCTTCACCTTGTTAATCAAGGGTTTCTTGTTTGACAAGGATACCATCAATGAAGATGTCAAGCCACGAAGATGTCAAACCATTAATGAAGAAGTCTTAAGGAGTCCTTGAATAACTATAATGTTGCAACTGCGTTGATGATCTAGACCTTAACCCTTGATGACATATGGAGTCATACACTTGATGATGTCATACACTAAATGAATGACCACAATTGATGATGGGACTTGATGAAGGTTGGAAGACTGGATAATGACATGGAAGATCTCGAAAGTCTTTTTGGGTCGAAATTAATGGAGGAGTGATGAAACACTAGGGAGCTGCCTTGGAACCCTAGCGATGAACCCTAGGGCGAAGATGGGGGAAAATGGTGAAACCCCAGTCTTGGGGAAATCATCTGGGTGAAAGGTTAACCATTAATGGAGTATGTCGTCATGGAATGAAGCTACATGGTCACATGACTGTGGTGGTTGGGGTTTCTATTTTATTGTTTCGAGCAGATTAGTTGGATTAGCAGGCAATGGAGATCGAACAATGGACTTTAGTTCTTGCACATTTGGGTCAGATCCTGTCAGCTATTGCCATTAATAGTAGAGCATAGGGACATTGGAACAGTGATAGTGTGAACATTGTTTGCATGGAAGGGGAACTCATAGATTACTCTTCAGATTCAATGGATGATACCTAAATTTGGGTAGAGGAACCACATCAACAACCAGTTGGATGTACACTGGAGCCACCCCAAGAGCCAGATGTCTAGGTAAACGCATATTTAATGGAGATATTCGATGTGGAGGGCAGCATTATTGACCTAGTTTTTACTCACCCCAGCAAAGCTGCGAATGTGGAGTACCTTCAATACCATGAGGACTAGACTCACCCAATTCAGCAAATTCTGTCACCATCTGAGATCAAACAGTGGGAATTTGAGTAGCAGGGACTAAAGACAAATGTACATGGTTAGCCTTTCAAGGAGGGTGGGGGCACAAGCACTTTTGGTGCAAACACATATGGCAATGTCAATTTAGGGCATATCACTCAAGGATTTACAGGAGTCTACCCTCAAGGTTTGAGACCTCCACATGCAACGTGTACATCAAGATGCTTTGATGGCATACCACGACATTAACAAACAAATGAGGATATCAAACCATCGGATTCATATGAGAATCAACTCGAGGAGCATGAACAAAATTTGATAAACCATTCACAGAGTTCAAAGGGTAAGAAGAAATCCAAATGTACCAAAGTGTGTGAATGAGGGTGATTACTGGTATATGGAGAGGGTATCAGTATGGAACAGGCTGCGGAAATTGAGACCACTGTGATTGTTGGTTGGGTTAGAGGCCGGGATTACACCCTTTCTAGATTGAAGTGTTAGACAATGAAGATATGGGGGTACCTATTGGATCAGTGTCTAGCAAATCTCATCATGACGAGAGCCTGGTTTGCGTTATTATTCACACATCCAAACCAGGCCAATTAGGTCTTTTCTAAGTATTGGCACATTGAGATGACCTCAGTTCTCCTCGAGCAATGGACGCCTATTTTCAACCTGGAGAAAGAGAAAATGGAGGCAGGTCCAATATGGGTTAGACTACTGGGATTTCCTTAACATCTTTGGTCGTAGGAGGTTTTCAGATCAATTGGGGACGACCTGGGCATTTACCTTGATCATGATTGATCATATATGGAAACCAGAAACCTAGCCATTGCAAGGATCCTGGTACATCTGGACACCAGAGAAGGTCTAGTGGAAATCTAACGGCTACAATATAGGGATATTATTACATGGAAATTTCTCGATTACGAAGGGATTCCTTTTCGGTGTAGAAGGTGTCATGAGGTAGGATACTTGTATAATGATTGTCTGCTAATTACAAATGTACATACTGAGGCCCCCAGAACTCTTGTTACAAGAGGCACTCAGACTCAAGTAGAGGGGGACATAGCTTTTGCACCAAACATTGCAGTGGAACCCCTGAGAGGGCAAAGGGTGGCTAGAGTGGAGTTTCAACAAGTGGGCACCCAGACTCCAGATGTTCGGATCACTCAATCTCGCTCAAGAGGGCCTGAACTGATTTCAGGTACTCTCATATCCTCCCCTTCCTATTCTCATAATTTAATGAATGGTGATAATGCTATGTTATCTTTAGGTGCATCGGGTTTGGGTTTAGAAGTATGTAATTTGAGTCCCATTCATTATCCTATTGCATCGGCTCCCCCCACTATTCTGGCTACTGATCCTTCTATTATCTTGGATTCCACTATGTTTCAAACCAAAAGGGAGGATTCCTACAGAAACAACTCTCATAGATATAACCTCCAATCTCATACTCACCCAAAACCCATTCCTTTGGACTGGGCGAGGACCCTCATACAAAATCTCAAAAATTGCCCAGGGGAAGGCAATCCAACATTTCAAAAGCAATCCACAAGGCTGGTATCAAGGTAGAAAATGGTATTCATATTTCCGTTGACCAAGTTCTTACAACACAAGGCAACCCTGATGGGTTTATCCCATGAAGTGCTTATCCTTAAACTGTAGGGGTTTGGCCAACCTGGACATGAAACTAGCACTCATAAGGCTTTTAAGCAATGTTAGGATTGACGTTTTATTTCTACAAGTGATTTTGGGAGAGGGGGGAACTATCAAAACTACATTATCAACCATTCTCCATGGCTGGACATTTCATACATTAGACGTGAGAGGGAGATCCGGGGGATGTTCCATGGGATTCAATAATAATTCTATCAAGACTATCAATGTATGGGATGGTGAAGGATTACTGGGAGCTGACATTACAACCACTAAAATTGATGTACCACTCAGATTGATCAATATTTATGGACCCTATCATAATAGGATGGGATATTGGGGTAATATGATGTCTACATCTCTTATGAACTATGACAATATCATTATAGGAGGTGATTTGAACTTCTCATTGGGACACGCCAAATCATGGGGAAATAAGGCTCAGATTGATCCTTTGATGGAGTACTTTGAGCACCTGATGGATAATAATAACCTCATGAACATATACTCGGCCAAGATACAGCCCACATGGCGAAATAGGATAATAGGGGATGATGCACTGGCTAGAAGACTGGATCGATTTATTATTAAAGCACCACTGGTGGAGAGGCTAGATAGGGTTAGACAGTGAGTGCGATTAGGGGTTATATCAAATCACTTCTCAATATATCTGGAGATTATGAATTCCAATTCTAAGCCAAATTCTCCATTCAAATTTAACTCAACTTGGCTGGTGGAAGAAGAGTTACATAAAATAGTAATGGAATATTGGATTCACTGTGGACAAGATAACAACTCCACACTGGCTGAGGTGATAGCCAACAACTTAGCCCGGATCAAGAACAGGACAATAATATGGGCTAAAAAGAAAAATAAAAGGGATGAGCGTACTATTTTGAAAATTGAATCTGACATATTGGAGATGGAGGGCACTAGTTGATCAGATATTGATCAACGACCTTAACCGCAGTTAAGAATAAGGTTGTAAAAAAGGTTGCAAACAATGTACATGCAGTTGTAGTTCACATGATGCCAATCCTACGTGAATTAGCATTAAAAGGTTAATATTGGCTTTAAGTGCTAAAACCTTTATTAAGCGCCTTTTTCTTAAAATATGAATTAAGCACGTGGGTGGTCTTGGAAAGACGGTAAACGGTTTCTCACGTAGGTGAAATGCTGGAAGCAGTATTCTACCAAAAGCACATGATTAGCCTCAGAAGGTGACACATAGCAGGGCAAAACTGCTTTTCTCGCACACCCTCGATTTGATATCGGTTGTGCAAAAATTTGTGCAAGATTGCGCGATGTCCGTTGGATCAAGCGGGGTCACATCAACGGTGGAGATCATCCAGGCTAGTTGGCTAGTGGATGATGCGATAGCCATTGGATGCATGGGATAGATCAACGATTGAGAGTTAACCCGATCGCAAGCTCTATGGAGGATTATCCCTAATCGTCGGGATTTTACCGCACATATGTGCGCCCAATAGTTATAGTAATGCTAACGACTACCTCCGACAGTCAGCCTGGCAGAGTGGCTAAAGTTTAGCGGATATGCTAAATTTAGCTTGAGATAAGTGCAGTCGCCAAAATTGGTGGAGTATCCCTAGAGGATAAAGCATAAATACACTCCAGGAGCAGTTTTCAAACAAAGAAGGCAGAAAATAGAGAGATTCCAGAGAAGAGACAGAGAAGCTCAGAAGACCAACGGGAGTGAAACAAGAGGCTCACTAGGCTAATTAGAGCCTTCTGAAGCCAATGGAATAAACCATAGAAGCTGAAGAACTCATCTTCATGGAGAATTTCATCCAGGAAAACTGATTTGGAGCTCAGAAGCCACCAAAGGTTGGAGGTAGATGTAGGAGCTACCAGTACTCATTCTTAGTGATCCAATAGTCAATTCTTACTGTAAAGGACCTTATGAATCCATTGCAGGGATTTTCAGAAGCATTTGGGGACTTCTAAGGGCCAATAAGCTACAGGGAAGTTTCAGGCAGCAAATGATCAAATGATTAGTTTGTTGTAGGTGTCTGATATGTGTTGGAGACAGAAGAAGAAGTTACAGAGACAGTTGAAGAATTTTGAGGGAGTTAGCGCCATCAAGAAGCTCAAGACAATTTAGAGCACTGATTGAAGGAATCAAGTCCAAGGAAGCTTAGATTTGTTTGTAGAGTGAGGACAGCCAAGGATATAGATGGTGTTCTAAGCCCATTGGTTCAGTTCATAACCTTTGGAGTTAAGTGTGGAACTTGTAAAAGAAGCTTTACCATAATCCCAAAGAGCTAAGTGAAGCTGACAAGAGCTCAAGGAGACATAGCCCATGATATTAGGGTGAACTCCTAGATTAAATTTGTTGTTATGTGTGTGTTGCTTATTTGTTGCATTATATTACTATTATATGTGTTTTATATCAGCAAAAACACTTAAAGCACTAAAACATTTAAAAACAAACAAAGACATACACTTGTTTCAAGTACTTAATTCCACAATTTTCAACATAAGCTAGATCATATATTTGTTAAGCTTTGGAGTGGGAGGTTCTTGTAAGTATAAAAATATGTTAAATCCTCATTTCACATCACTAGTAATTCTAGTTACTCTTCTTTGGAAATGAAGGAACACCTGATAAAGTTGGAGATAGAGAAGATTCAACTTCTGAGACAACAAGAGGAGACTTGGAGATTAAAGAGCAGAGCCATATGGCTAAAGGCTGGGGATGAAAATTCAAAATTCTTTCAAAAATGTGTCAGGGGGCGGAAACTGAGTAATACAATTTGGAATTTAAGAGATCATAATGGAAGGGAAGCTAATACTTTCTCTGAGCTTGTTGACATGAATACTAGACATTTATCACAAATGTTCAGGGTGCCTAGAGAATCTTCCATTGTTGAAGTACTTCAAATAGCCGGTACATTGCCTAAATTTGTGGAGGTAGAGGAAGAGGAGACACTAAACAAGACAGTCAAACTGGGGGAGATCGAAGAAGTACTGAATGGTTCAAAAAAGACAAAATCTCGGGACTAGATGAATGGCTTATTGAATCCTACCTCACCTTTTTTTATAATATTGGAGTTGATCTTCTCATTGCAATTGAGGGTTGCAGACTATCGAGGAAGATGCATGAGGGATTCAATTATACTTTTATTGCACCCATTCCCAAAGATGATAACCCTCAGACTTTTGATGATTATCGACCTATTTCATTATGCAACTGCATACATAAAACCATTTCGAAAATCATTGCAATCTACATCAATCCTGTCCCTTCTAAGATGATATCCAAGGAACAATTTTCATTTCTCAACCATTGCTAGGTTGATGAAGCTATAGGGATGCACAAGAAGGGAACCACTCCATTAAGCTCAAGAAAACTAAAAGTATCTTACTCAATATCGACCTATCAAAAGCATTTGACAGAGCAAGTTGGACTTACCTATAGCTTATAATGACCCATATTGGCTTCCCTCACTTTTTCATCAATTGGATTATGTGTTGCTTTACATATACATCATATAGCATACTCATGAATGGCACTACATCTATTTTTTTCCATGTTGAATGTGGCCTTAGATAGGGGTTTCCTTTATCACCCCTATTATTCCTCATAATCATGGAAGGGTTAAGTAGACTCATATCTAATGCTCATGTTGATGGGTCATTAGGTGGTGTCAAGTTGTCAGATGTTTCCTATATATCGCATCTATTATTTGTAGATGATGTACTTACTTTTTTAGATGGGTCTATCTAAGACACCACTTGCTCCAAGAATATTCTTCCATTGTTTTGTAAAGCTACAAGTATGGTTCCCAATTACAACAAATCGACCATTATGCTGGTGTCCTATATACAAAATGAACAAAGACTTGCACTTCATCATTTTCAATTCACAAGGCAAGAAATGGAGGTTGGACTCAAATATCTTGGCTTCAAATTAAATCCTAACGATTATTATATTGCAAACTATACTTGTCTTATTGCAAAAAATGAAGGTTGCATCTAGCAGTAGAGATGGTTGTCTAGAGCAGGTAGATCGACACTTATTGAATCGGTATTGGATGCCATTCCAGTATACTAGATGGTGTTGGCTTGGATACCAAAAGGAATCATCAATAGAATACAACAATTATGTTGTAAATTCTTCTAGAGAGGGAAAAATGTCGATAGGACATTCACATGGGTAAAATGGGAGAGAATTGGAAAACCAAAAAAATGGGTAGGATGGGGCATAAAGGACCTGAACAGATTCACAATGGCACTTGCAGCAAAGATGGGGTGGCAGATAATTACATCTCATAGCTTATTTAAAGAGGTGATTTATTACAAATATATATACCCTCTTTCAGTAATGGAATGGATTCGTAGGCCGAACCAGGATAGCAATGGTTCCTCCATCATTTGGAAAGCTATCACACACTCCATATCTATCATCAAAAGAGGATTGGCATGGTGAGTTGGAAATGGTGAACTGGTTCGACTTGGCATTGACGCTTGGTCGTGATGTGGAAATGCACATATATTACCGCTAGAGCTCAGACTGGTACTTGAAGTGGAAGGTATCACTTTGCTCTCACATATTGCAGATGAAAGGAACACTACTTAGCTCTCCAAGGGATCTCAGGATACCAGAGAGGTGGATATTGGAATGGAACACATTCATTGGGGCACTTGAAGAGTCACATATCAGGATCACTGACTAGGAGGATGAAATCATATGGGCTGCAGCACCTCACGACCGCTACACTCCCTGATATGGATGCAATTTTCTTATATCAGAACAGGAGTTGGTGGGGGCGGATTGGTAGTCGCGACCTCTCTGGAAGCTAAAGGCACCACATAAAGCCTGGTTGTTCATGTGGTGCATTTTATCAAATAGAGCACCTACTGATGATAATCTCAATCGTCATGCATTTCATGGTCCATTTCTATGTTGTCTATGCAAGGAACAAGCTGAAGACATTGATCATCCATTCCTGCACTTCCCAGTGACATGTTAGGTGTGGAAATAGATTTATCATTCCCTTAATATCAGGATCAGATGGAATGGAACGCATCTCACAAATACTTGGCAAATTTGGTGGAATGTTGTTGCAGCACAATAAATTAGGAATCTCCCTTTGCTAGTCTGTTGGCGTATATGTTAGTTAGGAATCGATCCATATTAAAGGATGCACCCTTTCATTGGACAACGAATTGCAATCACATTGTCGCTTTATACAGCTTGATTGCCAAGGATTTGGAATCAAAACCCATCCTAATCATTTGTCCAGAAGTAATTGATCATACTTTCCCATGGGCATATTTTGATAGGTCGGCACAAGACAATGGATGTGGAGGGGGAGCTATACTTTACATTACAGGATCACATTATTTCAAGCTCAAAATAGGATTGGGGAGAGGCACCAACAATTTTTTAGAACTTAACAATCTCTCACACCACCTCATTTTTTGCACTGGAGAAAAACTGCAATAGGATTCAAATCTTTGGGGACTCAAAAATTATTATTAGTTGATTCAACTCTGCATCTCATTGTCACATGCACACACTCAGGGGTTTACTAGATGAACTCATCACTCTAAAATCACATTTTGATTTTATTGTATGCTCACATATATACAGGGAAAGGAATTTGATCTCTGACGTTCTTTCCAAAGAGGTCACGCAGCAGCACAGGGGGCAATGGTTGATTCAAGAACATCGAGATATGGATATTTATCAGTACTTGCATCAACCTTTTATCGAACAGTATGGGGATGATTATGAATGTTCTGCCATGATTATTCGGTGACTATAAGTATTTTTGTTTATATTACTGTTTTGAACTTTCAGATCAGTTTTGATGAACTTCATGTATATATTTATGTCATTTATGTATATTTCGATGGTCCTTATGAACTTGGCACTAGATAGAATGGCTTGGCCCGTTTGTGGTATTTTACATATCCATAGTGCAGATGATACAACATGTAATTTCCTTTTTGATAATGGAAATTACAATTTTTTTCTTGGAAAAAAAGACATGGAAGATCTCATTTGATGGTTAGAAGACTACCTTGAAAATTTCCTAATGATTCTTCCTATGACGTAGCACTACACCATTATATGATGACATGAGATGATACACTCATTGCTGGACACTACATGATGACAATATGATCCTATGATGATGAAGAAGTCAAACAATGAAGAAGCCAAACAATGGAGAAGCCATATTGTGCTAATCATTTTCTGCACTAAATAATTCAAGGACAACCACAAAGAAAAATAATTATTGCAACCTTAGAGGAAACCTTTCAACATGGGGACCTATACCAGCTGAAAGAGGACTTTTTCCTCTTTCTGATGAGCCCTTATTTGTCCTAAAACTCCTAGTAGTTTGTGAGATATTGAATTTTCAAGTTAAAAAATATATTTCTGATATTGAGTCGACTTACACTTAGACATTCATGTTGGCCTTCCTGCAGAAAGACGTGTCCCTTCAATTCAGGGTGAAATCCTATATAAATATGGCGTCTAGATCCTCATTTTAACCGTGATTTCGATGATTAATTGAGAGATAAGGTACAGAAAGAGAAATAAGGCCTAGGAGATCAAAAATAATACAATGTGGGTTATAAATTGACAACTGAAGCAACTACATGAACCTTTTAAAGACTATAGACCTTATTTTTCATGTTGCAACCTCAGACCAAGACTACAAGAAGTTGAGGAGAAGGAAAATGTTGTTTTTGGGCAGATTCCTTTTTAGGAAAGTCTTGTATTAAAGGTCAGATTTCTTGCACAGAACTTAGCCTTGCCATCATTACTATGTAACCTTATTATGGCACAAAATTGGAGCATTTTTGTGGATCGGACCTGTTGTAATATTTCTCCACAGGAGCTCGGAATAGGCTACAGATCTAGCACAAAACCTTGATCCAATGATATTTGGAGCAGTAACAAGATATTTTGAACCTATTATTGGAGGTATAATACTAATATTTTAAGGGACAGTATTAAGATCCTTTTACAGAGGAATCCCTTGGTTGAAGGCACAAAATTGACAAGATATTGCAGAGTTGTAATACCTTTTTTCTAGCAAATTTTTGAAAGAAATTATGAGGCTATTCTTTGTTGTTTAATGGAAACCTAGTGTATATATTCAGTGATATTTTTGCAGACTTATGATGACATTTATAGTAGGCCTATGGTGGGTGAAAGTCTGGAAAATCATTGAAGAAGACTTATTAAAGAACAAACCTTGTGATGTCTTTATTGAAGACATTATAAACCTTTTGTATAAACTGTTGAAATATTGATTGAAGGCCTCATTGAAGCATCTCTAAGCATAAATAAAGATCCTTTAGAGTTTTTGGACCAAATATATTAAATAATTTTTTCGTGAAGAAGCCTTAAAGCAGCATTGTGTAGACATCTTGAAATAGTGGTTTGATTGACCTTAGTGGAGCTTGAGTATTGAAGTCACTGGAGGAGCTTTGACCTATGGAGTGTGTGCACATTTAGGCCTCTACATGTTGTAGCCTTGGACCTTATTGTAGAAGCTGCAACCACCCTCCAAAATTTTGTGGCCACATGCACTCAGGTTCACTCTATGAGCTCATGTGAGACTTCGCACCCACCTTGCTTGATCATTCCACCCAAGATTTTTCATGTTGATGTCAATGTCATGCTTGCAACCATGTTTTGGTCATACTCAAGGTCTTTGATCCATGTGTACATGTTGTGTTTTCTTTGTAAACATCCATCACACTCACACACGAAGTCACATACATTGTCGCGCAAGCGTCATCACCGTCAACCAACGATCAATCACAAGTGTCGCGCTTGTCACTCACACCGTCAGTCAGTCATGTTAAGCATGTGTGTCTGGATGGTTTGGGTCGTCTCATCGTCAAGTCATGTAAGTGTGTGTTTGCAAGATCATGTATGCATCTTTCACTTGTTCACACACTTAGTCACTTTGTTGCAGTTTTGACGACCAGATTCCCCTCTGACAGTCAGACCATCACCCCATGATCAACTTGATCAATTGTCACCAAGAATAGCACAGAAGCACCAAGCAAGCCATTTCAAGTTGTGTTTCCCACAAGAAAATCAATCAACCTTCATGTTGGTCAACCAAAGAGTTTTACCTGACAGCCACCTCAGGACTGACTCCCCTCAAAAATTGTGCAAAGGTTACAGACCTTGCCCACTCCACACACTGAGAAAACTATGAAAATAAGCCAAATAGACACCCAATGCTTGTCCCTACCTCCCTCATAAAATTGCACATTTTTTCCAACTAACCCTCCAGTCAGTCTATCAGCTACTCACCCTAAAAACTGCGTAGTTTTCATGAGCAAGCCCTCTATTACCCAGCAGTCCGCTCAGCTCAGAAATTGTGTAGAGGTAATCAGTAGGCCAGCCTCCCAGCATCAATGCATTTTTTCCCACTAGCAACTCCCAGCAGCTAACTGCCAGTTCCCTCCAGCAATTACGCAGTTTTTGTTGCCAAGCTCCAGCAACTCACTCCCAATTCCCTCCAGGAATCGCGCAGTTTTTAATTGCCCAGATCCTAGCAGATGATTGCCAGTTCCTCTCAAGAATTGCACAGTTTTTGTTGCCAGTCACCTACCAGATAAATGTTAGTTTCCTCCAGGAATTGTGTAGTTTTGGCTGCCAAGTTCCCACTGCCTACTCCTTCTAGAAATTGCACAGATTTTGCCTGCCTAGCCTTCCCACAACCCGAATTGTTCCTCTCAAAAAATGTACAATTTTGTCCTCCAGCTGAGCTAGACCCCACGGACAGTCACTGTTGATTCAGATTGACTATCTCCATCACTGAGTGACTACTAGGCAGTTTTCACCAGCAGTGCCCATAGCCTCCATCCTAGCTCGCAACCTTGTCTCCTCTCGTGGTCACCCGCATTTGAAACGATCATGCATCATGGTAAACTAGGAGGTTTATGTTTTGATGGCGTCCTGTCATGAGTAACTACATATACAGGTACATAAACAAACATGGCATGACAACGAATGGGATGAAGAAAGGGAGCACGTGCAGAAGGACATGTTCGCCAATGGATGAATAAACGATGCATGCAAAGAGATGTTCTCGCAAACAGATGATCATGCAAATATGTGTTCGCAAACGGGCGAATAAGAAAACATGTAAGATGTGTTCACAGATGGATGGACGAATGAACATGCACTTTTCACGAATGGACGAACCTATCAGCTTACCAACATACAAGTAAGGAGCAACATGCAAATGCAACATCAAGCGAACCCAACGACCATCGAAGACTCCACGAATGTTTCCATGCAGAGGTGAAATTGTGACACACCATGAGGAAATCCATCACCCAGCAACACTACAGCTCGATATCCACACCAACAACAACACGAATATACCATCACTATCATGTCGATTCTTGTCATGAGTCATGTCATCCACATCTCTACTGTGGGCCATACTGTCAATCAATGTAATGTAATGTGGAAGTCCAAGAGTCCCACTTATGGTATGAAGAGTCATGTAAAGTTGAAAAGTCATGGAAGTCAAATAGTCATGAGGGTAGTCGAACAGCCACAAGGGTCAGTTTCACCCTTGGCTATAAATACTCCCTCATTTGTACATGAAGGGACTTTTCACCTCAACTCCACCCACATAGCCTTAAGAGTATGTAATATTTTCTTTGAGGAGTAAGTAGTGGCTCCAACGCCCCACCTACATAACAATGTGTCTTGGAACTTCCGCTTAATTCGGAAGCCTGGTAACAAGCCAACACATTTTCACACATGTATTGTAATTGTTGTAAGACTGATCTTGAACACTTGTAACACATGTTGCTTTAACCCATTTTTAACACTTGAACTCATTCACTTGTTGTAATACATATATATTAATGAAAATGTGTTGTATGTGTTGTTAACATTGTCATGCCTGTGTTGGTTACCTCCCCAAACATCAAACATACCTTTCACATAAAACTTGCTATAACAACCATTGCACTCATGCGGACTCATCAGCTGAGTGTTGTACATGTTATCTTCCCTTGCGTGTTGTGATTTCCGCATCTGTGTGGATTGTTCTTCCGAGAGTTGTGCACATCTTGTTGTGTTGTGTGTTCCTCATAGAGTTGGGGCTTCCTCCCAACCGACTTAGGAATCACTCCCACCCTCTCCCTGTACAGCAAAAGAACCATTGACAAGTAGCACTAGAAATCGCCAGGCACACAAACCTCACTACTCAAAGACAAAGCAGACCACTCTCTTGTGCTGACAAGCAAGATTTGAGGCAAATCTTTAAGATAATGGCAACCGGGCCATCATACCAGATGGGACTCCCACACCAAACAGTGTGAGGTCTAGTTGTGACTTCATACCAAGGTGATCCCTTGAATCATGGCAGGTCGAGCACCGTCAACATTTCTGGGGCTAGAAGGAGGGCCTCCAGTTTCATATGGTTGAACATCCTCTCACACTCACTCATCAATAATCTATTCAAGGCAGTAACTTGCAATCCCTCTCACCTACATGTGACTCTGCAGTTGGTTACTTCTCACCTCCCAGGACTAAACACGAAATTCCATATCACCACCTTTGCTTTGTCCATCCCATCACTCGCCAATTTACAAAAGTAGTCAGACTCATCCCAGGCATGCAGCATCTTCCATACGCATCAAGGAAGCCAAAAGCCACTCCCATAGGGGTTATTGTATCATCAATGGAAGAAGCAGTTCTTGCCACACTTGAAGGACTAGCAGAAGCTATTGAAGACAGAGAGAAACCTCTGGTCTTCCGACAAGGGGAAAGAGACACCCTTGTGATCTTGGGATCAGACTCTGGTATAGGAGATGGAGGGGAAGGCAGTGGAGGAGGCGAAGGCGGACACAAACCAACAGACTCAGAACCAGAACTGTCAAACTCTAAAAGAGAGGAGGAGGATGAAGAAGAATAAGAGATGGTTGACCAAAATCTAGAATGGATGACTCAGGGACCATTGTCTCTCCTATTTGTTTTGCAAAAGATGTCGAAGTGAGTGGAGAGAATGAACATCAAGTTCAACCCCAATAGCATAGTGAAGGTAGAAGACCATTTGGACAACTTCTACCTATAGATGCAAACTCTTGAGGTACGACATAATGACGTAGCATGTAGATTGTTTCCATGTACCTTGGATGGTCACGCAGCTACATGGTATCACAACCTTCCACCAAACTCCATACAGAACTAGGGTGCATTCAAATGCATGTTCCTTGAAAAGTTTGTTGATGACAAGACCCCAACTATGTTACTGAAAGAATTGGGAAGCCTGAAGATGGAGGGGAAAGAAAAGGTAAAATATTTCAATCAGAGGTTTACACGCATATTGAATAAATTTGCAACGGACACCAAACCTCATGACTCCATCATTGTTGATTACTACATGTTTGCACTAGCGACTAGCATTGCACAGCTTGTCAAGCGGGCTACGAAGTGAACACTCTTAGGAAAATGCGAAGAGGCTATTACTGTTGAGAAAGACCTGCACACGATTGGACTAATCAAGGATGATGAACCAGCAAAGGACTCCAAAGACACGAGTGGAAAGTCCCAAGTGATGGCAAGAAAGGGTAGAGACAAGGAAGAAAATTATATTGAAACCCTCACTCGCCTCATTAAGAACTTGACAACAGAAGTGTTCGAGCTCAAACAATGGAAAACAAACATATCTGCAAGAATCCATCCACCCAGACAGAGATAAGGAAGCATTTCATGAGGCAGCAACTGATTCACTCCAAAAACTACACAGAGCTCTGTGTTTCACCTCGAACAGTGCACAGATGCTAAGTTTTGTTCATTTCATGAAGAAAATCACCCCGAGAATTCTTGTTCAGACTGGAAGCGAGTCACAAACTATGTATACAGTCATACATTCGATGCATAAAACAATATGCAGGAGCAGCTGAAAGACACTGACAATGACCACGGTATTGCACCTAATGAAGCATCAAGTTCTGGGCATGTGGTGAATGCATATCAGTGCTCACAAGCAATGCCAAAGACGAGCACCGAGAAGTAGCCCCAAAAGCAAAATGACCATTACAAACTTAGGAGTAAAGGGGATCCCCCGACACTTGGGGAAGTACAAGAAAATATGAGACTGCTATTGAGCAAGGCCAATCCACCGGCCGCCCCAAAGTAGAAAAGACAAAACAAGTCTGGGAAGATAGCAGCGAACAAGAGTACGTCCATGAGAAGCAAACTGCAGAACACTCTGTTGGACCACACGAACATCAGTTCTACCACGGACACGTCGGTGAGTCTACCACCTCTAGACTACAACATTGTAGATGACATGAAGAAAACTCGAGTGAACATCAGTTTGTTCAAGTTAGCTAAGATCTAAAGTCATCGCAACATCCTAATGGATGAATTGGGATGGACAACATTGGACAGTGCAACCTCTACCAGCAAGGGAGCAAGCACACCTCCTGGATCACTCTCCACTGTGCTAAACACACTCCAGATGGAAGAAGCGAACTCAGGTTGCCCTCCATTCTTACTCTCATTTGAAGTTTTCAACTGTAATGTTCACAACTGCTTGGTTGATTCTGGCGTGGCAGCCAATGTCATGCCGCTTTCCATTGCTAATAAGATCAATGCACAATGGAGTGAGACATTCGCGTGAATCATCCAACTTGACCGAACATCGGTACCAGCCATTGGTGAACTATGAGATGTGAACATCCGACTATCTCATGATGGTCGAGTCCACCAATGCATCAACATTGTCGTTGTGGACATACTGGAAGCATACGATCTACTACTCAGCAAAGCCTGGTCCAACAAGCTGAATAGGTATTGTTGGAGAGGTAAATCCCCTCTACGGATAGAGGCGATCCCTACTAGCCCAGAACAGGTCTAGCAAAAATCAAACAATGCTATCACGCAAGTTCCTAATTGAAAATAAAAGGTAGGTGATGAAGACCTACTTGAGTTCCAACGCTTTTGTCTGTAGGAGAGATGTCGCCCACGTTCCTTTGCCTTGGCCGGTCATAATCCTCCACTATCCTCGTGAATGGACACCTGCACACACAAAGAGAACAACACAAACACAAGCGTGAAATCTAATATATGCAATTATACATCAGTCAAGAAGGACACAATTCAACATCAACCATTACAAGTACAACGAGAATGGAACCATAATGATAGTCATCTATTATTAATAATCAACAAAGGAGAATACAACCAGCGTCCTGACGTCAAGTCCTCCTTTGGCTGGGTGCTCAGCTACACAAGTCTTGCAAAGCTTGAAGGGATGAGGGACAAGCTCTTTCTCTCTTTAGTGACAAGGTCTCCTTACTTAGGTAAAGCCTTATGGACACAAAGAAGGCTCTTGCAACTCCAATCTCTTGATATCTTCCTTTCAGCACAAGTATTGCCCCTAGAATCAGAACTAGCTTGCTCAAGCCATGGAGACAAGCTTTTATAGAGGAAAAGGAAGAGATAAGGTCAATCTCAACAATAATGGATTTGGCTTCATCACTTGGAAACTTCTATGGAATGGTGGCAAACTACTTCCCATTCAAGGAGATTTCGAGCCAAACATCCTCACTTAACTGGATGCATTTTGTGAATGAGTGGATAGAATTTCGGAGTTGATTAGTTTCAAAACTTTGCCCAAAAGGTTGGCGTGATTGCGACTCTGGACAGAGCGCTAATGGGCGCGCCCCTTTTATAGGATTTTCCCCATTGGCGCGGGCATAACACAGTGGACCAGCGCTAATGTAAAAAGGGCTATTTTTAAGGGCAAAGAGCAGGAGATGTCTTCAGGGCATATGCAGCTCATGTTCAGAGGTGATTGATGCAAGTGGTTTCAAGTCTTGTCACTTCTCACAAGTCCCGAAATGAGTCCTCCAAGGTGCAGGAGAGGGGTAACAGGGACGGTGACAAACGGTGACAAATTACTGTGTAACAGATGCCCCCTAAAGCATGAGGCCCGAGAGAGAGAGGGGTGAAGTGCTTTACAAGAACATGCGTGACTGAAAACACTACCGCCGGAGAACCTGCAAAAAGAAGTACAACTGATATCTTCAAGTACATGATATATGTGGTATGGGCGCAGCCATCCATAACAGAGTATATATAACTGGATCCTAGGTATGGACGTAGCCTTCCGATGAGGATCTATAAATGGACTCAAGTATGGTCGCAGCCATCCAATAAATGAGTCATGTAATGATTACAATAATCCACAAAACGCAGCCCGGATTCCAAGATGCACAATCCGGGGTCTTACACTCCAACTCGACCCGAACACAGTACAAGTTCAAGCATGTGAATATAGGAGTCGAAGTCGAACATGCATGAACATCGTCTGATTACCAGTCAATGATGAAAATTGTTAATAGACGTGAGAGGTGCCACCAATAATGACGATGGTCCTCAAGGCACTATAGGTACAATCCACGGTGTGCGAATCAATGAGCCGGTGTCGAACACCCGTAAAATCATCCGATCAGAGGCCAATGATGAAAACCTCTCGTCGAACACGAAGAACCTGCCATTGAGGCATGCAGGCTCCAAGATACCTGAAGGGAGTCTCTAGGTCACCTTCCTGGATAATGAGCTGAAGTCGACAGGAAGTGATCTTGATCGAAGGTGGGCCATAATGTTTCCCACATCATCGACAGGAGACGGAAAGAGACAATATGTTTTGTGTGAGATATCGGAGGGAGGTTGAGTATTCTGCAGAGGTCAACTTCTCTTGAACATATTGGCGGCACAACGACGGATTTGGCAGTATTTGAGGTCAAATGATCAGGGGTCATGATGACAAGACGATGAACAGATGAATGGTCAAATAGGATAACCCAAACCCATGGAGGCAAATGTGAAGCGAGATGAGATGTCCCCACCCAGACACGAATGCAGAAAGTGCCATGTTCAAGAGCGACATACTGCCGATGACGACGATTATGATTCCTTTATTCCCCCACCATTTCTAGCGAATACCCTGGTTATTTTTGCATGGCAAGCTTGACGAGGATAGCATATGCTTGAATGGTGTCATTACGACAGAATCCAATGTCATTAAAGTTTTAATGAGTCTGACAAAGGAAAAACTCGGCGTCTTTTCATGTTTAGAGAGTTTGAAAAGACAGCAAAAAGAAAACTCTAGGGGTGTCCTTTTTCATAAAGTTGTGTCTCTCGAGCCCGAAAAAGTATAAAATGATACTCGAAAGAACCGCCCGATCATTATGACCGAGAAGTAATTTTCGTAAGTAGTGACATCGACCCGAAAAAGTAAAAAAGCGATCAATATCACGTTGTTTCGTTCCCATTAACGAACCTGAAACGACAAAGGCCCGACGATCTTTTCATTCTTTATACGGTCGGAAAAAGAGTTTAAAAACGACCACATCTTATTTACGTTTAACGAGTCAAGAGGAATAACTCGGCGATCTTTTCACGTTTAGCGAGTCAGAAAAGAGCTAAAAGATGACTCCATAGTGACTTTTTCGTGTTTTTACTGAGTCCGAAAAAGTATAAAATACAACTCGTTTCACCATCGAAGTTGCGTAAAAGACCTGTCGCTGCACAAGAAGCAAACGTAAAACCCATTTTCGACCAAAAGTATATTAAAATATTCAAAAATAACCTTTCTAAGCCCCAAAAATGAGTTAAAAAGCTTATAAATAGGGTGAAAATGTAAAAATAGAATCACTTTTACTTTTTACCTCTTGAAGAGTGAGAAGGGTCTGTTTGGGAAGCAAACTTTAGGCGGCGAATACAGCCAATCCGTGCAACCATTCGCGATCTCGTCAGCTCCAGGTAAGAGGCGCTTTCCTTAGCTCCATTTTTATACCATTTTTTATGTATTTCATTCTTGATTGAGCCCCAGCAAGGGGGGATTCCCAAATTTAGGGCTTCGCCCCATTGGCGCAGGTATCTGGCACAGACCCGCGCTAATGGGGTAAAATACCCAAGGGCGCCGCGCCATTAGCGCAACTCTTTTAAAAACAGTCTCGCTAACCGCGCGACCCAAAAATTTTCATAAATTTACCCATTTTATTTGAAATTCTCCTGGTTCATAATTTCACCAATGTCCTAATGAAGGCATATTTGTCCTTGTGGGTGCAGGAAACAGGTCAAAATGGTAGCAGAATGGAAAGAAAGAGAACATGACGTTGTGGATGCTTTAGCAATTGAGGATGAGGGGTGCATGAACGCTCTGAGGGATTGCGGCCTCAAAAAATTCTTCCTTACATCATATATGCGGTCGCAACCTGAGTTGCTACAGTTCATCATTGATGCTTGGGACGTAGATGACCAAGTATTTCGTCTACGGAACCAGACCTTAGAGCCTGAGGTATCTGATGTATACTTCATCACTGGACTGTCACGGAGAGGGGCAGTTCCCATTTTGACTGGCAGTAGACCTTCTGGGGAGAAGGTTGGTGAAGTAAAAACTCAAGTGTGCCCGGAAGCACAATTCGGGAAACAGAGTGCTAAGGTGGCCATCAACACCATCCGGGATTTGACTCTCAAGGCCATTCTTTTCACCATCACACGTGCAGCTGGGGTGCAGGCGCCCCACGAGGCAAGCAAGAACCACCTGATACTCGCGATTGAATGCCTCAGTCAGACCATCTTTAACTGGCTGCAGCTGTGACTACTAATATCAAGAGGCAGCTCGCAAATTGCAAGCATGCGAATGTGAAACTGTTCGCATATGGTTCGATCGTGGTATCATTCTTCCTGGAGTGAATACCACTCTTCCAAATCCAGAGAGCCGTGGTGACAGATCCATTGCCACAAGAGCCTAGAATGGCTCACTGGGCAGCACTGATGCCCAGAGGAGGGGGAGGCCAGGAGATGTCATGGCAACCCGAGTTCTTCATATGGCTCCGTCGACAGCTGATCATGATCCAGGATTAGCCTTATGCAGGAACTAGTTTCATGGGGGACCCAGACCTTCCACTACCAGAGGGGGAGGAATGGGAGGAGGAGTTAGGTATGAACTCCTTGATTTTGATGTTTTATGTTTTTTTTTTGTCTTTTTTAATACATGTCTATTCTAATAACGCTTGTATGCATATGCAGATGTGGGCCCGGAGCGACCAGCCGGCCTGTCCCCTACAGCGCGAAGAGGCCAACCCGCAGCCGACCCTCAGGCAGGGGGTACCGTGGGGGAGGAGCTGATACAGAATCTCGAGGGGCTTGCCCAAGGGATTCCTGGTTATGCCAGATTGGCAGATGTGCCATTCGCATATCAGAGGCACACAATAGGGGTGCCGACTCGCGTCCATCGTCTGCTGAGACGATTGGTGCGAGCGGTGATGTGCGATTATGAGCACCACCGTGCTTACACTCCTAGGTTTTATTTTCTGCATATTTTTTTAGAGACATGTGTCTCAGATGTACGGAGAACACAGACTCTATCCAGACATGTACATTTATTTTTTGAGCGCCTTAGTGCGCCACACGATATATATATACATATACATGGTGTTATAGTTTATTGTATTTTGTGCTTCTTGTATCATGTTGATTTACATATTATGCAAATGTCTGTCCAATACATAGTTAGCTAATGCATCGGTTACTGCATTAAGTCTTCTTGGAATGTGTTGATAAGTAATGTAATCAAAATCTCTTTCCAATAACTTAACACGTAAATACAACCTTAAAATGTGATGATCTCTGACGGAATATCGTCCGTTGAGCTGGTGGACTACAAGTTGAGAATCTAAGTTTACAACCAATGTGCGGATCCTGAGGTTGATTGCCTCGGCTAATAATTCAATTACAACACTATATTCAGCCACATTGTTTGTTGTACAACCCAGACACACCCCTTGAATATCTACTAACTCACCATGAGGATCGTAGATCACCCATGCCGCAGATGACAAATTGTGAGTACTGCAGGAAGCACCATCAGCGAAACCAACGTAAGGCAATCCAGACATCTGTTCAAGAAGCAAAAGACACAATAAGCGGTAATCACGCTGACACACTGAGATAAAAACTAAATAATCACGCACACACAACACACTACTGAAAGCATACGCATGTACAGAAAGAGAGAGTGCCTGGACTCAAGCGTAATATTTCTTAAGATAAAGCCCATTTCAGGGCCTGTCCAGAGGATTACCTTCATAATATATAAGCTCATAGGCACCTTTTTTGTAAAACTCTTTTCACAATATAGGGCCCATGCCACATCGGCTCGAGTTTTCCTACTCCCAGCTTATCGTTAACTTGATCGTAAAGCAGTACTAGATCTCCCTCGATGAAAGAGCGGGGGTTAACAGTGTTATCGAAGTGAGTTTTCACTCGCTTCTTTTGAGCTTCAATGGCTAGGGAGGCTAGACGACGCGTCTCATCCAGCCTTTCCAAGTAAAGAAGCCGCTCTTCTACAGGAGTAGTATCGGGGAGTAACTCGACAGCTAATTTCAGTGAAGGAATCTCACACTCAATGGGAAGGGTCGCCTCCAGTCCATAAACTAACTGAAAAGGAGTGAAACTAGTGGCATCCTTCACGGAGGTACGGTAGGCCCACAAAGCGGAGAACAACATCAGATGCCAACTAGACTTGTGCATGCCAACAGTTCTTTGAAGCATCGTGAGTGAGACCTTGTTCACGGCTTCCACTTGACCGTTTGCCTGAGGATAGTACGGAGTTGAACTATCATGCCTAAGACTTAGCTGGGTTGTTAACTCGGCCATCATATGATTACGAAAACGTTTTCCGTGATCAGTGACGATGGCTTGTGGAACTCTGAATCGCAAAATAATATGATTAAACAGAAACTGTGCCGCGGTGTGACCGTCTTCTGACAATGTAGGCATCGCCTCGGCCCATTTCGTAAAATAATCTACAGCAACGATGATGTATCCATGCCCACCGGCCAAGTGAGGGTTACAGGTCACATAATCGATGCCCCATTTGGCAAAGGGGCCGACGGTTACAACGGGGTGCAGCGGGACAGGGGGTGCACGCATCTTCCGTTGGTAAATCTGGCATTCATGGCAGGAACGGACAGCAAGAATGCAATCCTTGAAAATGGAAGGCCAGAAATAGCTAACACGGAGGATTTTCTGTGCAGTGGCATATCCAGACATGTGACCGCCACAAGCACCGGAGTGGCAGTCATTTAGAACTCTCTCAGCTTCTTCGAAGGTTAAGCATCGGCGAAGAACCGAATCAACACCGAGACGGTACAGGGTGTCCCCAACGATGCGATATGGTTGGGATTGGTGTCGAATCCGTCGACGAGAGTCCTTCGAGGTCTCAGGACGGAAAGAGGACGTTTGCAAGTAGACAATAATGTCCCCATACCAAGGATCGAGGGTGCTGATAAGGAAAAGAGTTTCGTCTGGAATAGAATCCTCTATCTGAGAGGAGGTAGCGGCGGATGGCAAAGAACACAACAGTTCGACGAAGACGAGTGATTTCTTGGACTTGGTAGCAGTAAATTCCAAGTCAAACTCTTGGAGGATGACGATCCACTTTGAGTATTTGCCCCCCAGCAATTGTCATGATAGAATATAAGTCATAGGGTTGCAATCGGAGATCACCGTCGTAGTCCGCAACAGGATATAGTGACGGAATCGTTGGACAGCGCAAACAACAGCGAGGGCCAACTTCTCGACATATGCATATCGAGTCTTCATATCTAGCAAGTTGCGACTAAGGTAGTAAATGACATGTTCGATGCCATCGTTGTCGTCTTGTACCAAAACCATACCTATGGTGGTGTCAGTAGCGGCCAAATATAGTGTATAGTCACGATGATAATTTGGAGGCCGCAACAAAGGGGCGGAAACCATAAGAGTTTTGAGACGTGCAAAAGACTCCTCGGCTATGGCATCCCATCGAAATGGGGTGTCACGCTTAAGTAACCGGGTGAAACCCTTTGCCACTTCGGCATAGTTTGGGATGAATCGTCTTAGAAAATTAGCTTTACCCTGTAGGCTCTGCAATTGCCGCAAAGTAGCAGGGGGAGGAAGATTCAAAATTGCCTTGAATTTAAGGGGATCCAAGCAGATACCCTCTCGGGAGACGATAAACCCGAGAAGTCGGCCAGATTCGACGCAGAAGACACATTTATGCGGGTTTAGTCGGATGTTATAGTGTCGACAACGAAGAAAAATCTCGCGAAGATGCGATGGGTGGTCCGAGCGCTTAGCTGAATGAGCGGGCAGGTCATCCAGGTAAGGCTATACGATGTGCCGGATATCGTGGAAGGCATAAGACATCGCACGCTGGAAGGTGGCACCGGCATTTTTAAGACCGAAGGGGAGCTTTTTGTAAGCGAAAGTGCCCCACGGACAGATAAAGGCCGTCTTGTGTTGATCAGCGGGGGCGATATTAATCTAGTTGTAACCAGAGAAGCCGTCCATAAATGAATATATTTCACTGCCCGCACACTCATCAATCAGTTGGTCAATGAACGGTGTGGGGTAGTTATCTTTTGGGCAGGCTCGATTAATGTCGCGATAATCGACACAGACGCGAATGGTACCTTGTTTTTTATCTACAGGGACAATATTTGAGACCCAATCTGTAAGTGGGATGGGATAAATAAATCCAGCTTTAAGAAGTTTTTCAACTTCTGCTTTGATAGCTGCCGCCTTACGGGGGTGCACGGGACGCAAATTGTGACGAACAGGTTTGGCCCCGGGATACGTAGGTATCTCGTTCACTACAATGGATGGATCGGTACCGGGCATTTCTTCGTAGGACCATGCAAAAACATCACGAAATTCACGGAAAAGTGCGATATATATCTGAATCTCCTCAGGAGTGCAAGTGACTCCTATATAAATGTTCTCGACAATCCCTGGTTTAACAGAGATGTCGATGGGTTGCGTCTGCGTGATGTTCCCTAAATTCCCTTCAAACGGTGTGTGATAAATCTAGATGGGCATCTGAAGAGGTTGTAAAGGGAAACACGGAGCAAACCGCTCGAGACAAAGTAGTGTTTCCCGGAGGGTAGGGAGAAAAGAGGAACGGTGGTGAAGATGGGACCACGGACGTTCTTCTAGAGACATGGCCTCTATAATGGCCTCGTCAGAAGGAAATATTTCCTTTAACGGATCCGAGGAGGTGTGTTCTCCAAACCAGGGGGGAAAATCATCTGAGTCAATAGCCCCACTTGAAGCAGCGGGTTCAGCATGAGGGGCCAATGCAGCAACAATTTCGATGTAGTTGAGTTCGGTTGGGCTCAACGGCATCTCCTTGCCCCACAATTCTATCTGGTCGATGGGGGGAAGGGCCCAAGGATCAGAACGAACCGAGATCATGGAGATAGAGGCGAGGTTGGGAGGTGGGAGGGAGAAAACACCCATAAGGGCGGGTTCTTTGAAGAGCCCGGCTCCCACACTCTCAAACGGAACGGAGGTATGTTCAACAAAAGGTACATTTCCCTCAGAAGAGGAAGCGAAGAAGGAAAGTTGGTCCACCGTGACAATTTTCCCTTGGTGAGGGAAACGAATGACACGGAAGAGGGATGAAGCCACGGCACGCATGGCATACGTCCAACTCCGGCCCAGAAGGAGGTTGTATGTGAGATTCGCGTCAACAACCTCAACTTCTACTTCCACGGTTTTCCCTTCTAAGGTGATTGGCAATCGTTGAAGAATACCATAAGGACAGGATTCTCTCCCATCGAAAGCTTCCAACGTCGTAGGAGACTGGCTTAGAGTCGGAGACCCGATCGCTTTCCAACAAGCAATAGACATAATGCAAGTCGATGTGCCCTCGTCAATAACTATACGATGGATCGTTTTTGAATTGATGACGACTTGGATGAGAAAAGCGATCTGATGAGGTAGTCTAGGAACATGGCTCTCGAGGTCGAAGGTAATCAGATTCGAATCTGTCGGGTCGATGCCACCGATGGCCGATAGCAGGGACTTCCTCTGGGGGGGGCAGCTCTGGAGAACTTCTAAGGCAGACATAGCCGACGGAGCCTACACTAAGTCCTCTACGATGCTATAGTGCTGGGCAGCACGAGCATTCAGGTTGTAAGAAGATCGCCTGAGTACTCCTTTAGGAGGGGGTCGGATTGTCGTCTCAGTGCTTGGTCTCTCGATATGGAGTGGACCAGAGCTGGACGAAGGAGCACTTGAGGGAACCTCGGGCTCCTTCCCGGCAGACGACGGATACTCCTTTGCTCGAGTCGTTACATGAATGGGAATCGATCCGGCCATGAAGACTTGGGAACTGAAGGGAGAAGAAGACGGATCAGCCACCATTTGAGTTTGCTGAGAGGGATTTAGGAACCCTAGGAGCACCCTTTAATAAACGACTAACTTCGGACCGCCTGGGGCAGTCCTTAGTATAGTGATCCTCCTCAAAAATGAGGCAAGGATACTTGGGCTTGCGCTTAGCTCCTTCCTCGGCTAGAGGTTTGGAGGATTCCTGTTTAGGTTGCTCAGATTTATTTTTTCCTTTCCCCTTTTTCTTTCCTTTCGAGGCCTTGCCCGCCGTGGTGGACTGGACGACGTTGACCTCGGAAGTGCTACCAGAATTTCAACCACCCTGAGAAGTGTTTTCGTTAGAAGCACCTGACTTTTTCTTCCCAGGGTTTGACGATGATTTTTTAGAGGTCAGGTTCACAGAGCCAATGACTCCATCGACAAATGGCTTCGGCGGAGCCTTGGATGTACCGGGCCTCGGGGCGTCCGGAAAATACTCATACAAGGTACCAGACTGAGAGTAAACTAAGTCCAGGTACTGAGCGCGCGCGATTGCTTGCTCTTCAGTCACACAGGCTCCCATAGCGATGTCCCGTGCAATCTTAGGGACAAAGGAAGTCGTGAACCAGTCGGTGAGGAGTTGATCAGGAATCCAAAACTTGATCAACCTGCGACGCCTTCTCCATTCATGTATATGATCGGAGATATGCGTAGCTATATCCTGCTTAAGAGATGTAAGGAGGTGAGTCCTTGTCTCGTACCGAATGGGTAACTGAAAGTGAGTAAGGAATGCCATGGCCAATGAATTAAAATCTTGAAATGACGCGCGGGTCAATTCGATATACCATTTAGCGGCAGAACCAATGAGAGTCCTCTGAAAGAGGCGAAGTCGAATCGAGTCATCGAGCCATGAATTAGACGAACACCATAAGTGATACGTCATTACATGAGATTGAGGGTCCTCTCCGACTTTTCCGTCAAACTTGGGACAATCACTAGGTATCTTAGTTGGAACTGGTGGCCATTGTGGATTATGCAAAAGAAGGATCATTTGTTAATTTCGACACATCGGGCAGTTCCAACGTTGCTAGAAATGGTAGCTGCGGGTTAAAGGACATCTGTCCCGGATATGAGGTAGAGCCAAAATTCCATCCAGTTCCTGTTTGCCCCCATTGGCCTTGTCCCAATGGACCAGGTCCGAAAGGGCCTTGTCCAGAAGGATTTTGTCCATAAGGGTTATTTCCAGAACCGGGTGGTTGATGCTGGTTCTGCCCCCCAGCGCCCCATTGGTTACCATACTGCCCAGCAGGTTGTTGATAATTTTGATAAGGGTTGCCCTGCGGCTGCTGGTAATTTTGATACGGGGTATATTGATTTTGCCCCTGGGGTTGCTGGTATCCATACTGAGCCTGGGAACCAGGCGGCATTTGATGAGCAGATTGGGATTGATACCCACCTGAATACGGGGATTGGTACCCACCCGAATAAGGAGGCTGGGATTGATACCCACCTGAATAAGGAGGTTGGGATTGATACCCACCTAAATAAGGAGGCTGGGATTGATACCCACCTGAATAAGGAGGCTGGGATTAGTACCCACCTGAATTAGGAGGCTGGGATTGGTACCCACCTGAATAAGGAGGCCAGGATTGGTACCCGCCTGAATGTTGGGCCATCTGGCCGGAAGGTTGTCCTGGTCGGATCTGAGACGGCCCCGCTTGCCCGGAAGGTCGAGCTTGCTGAGCGAGGGGCTGCCCTTGTGCAACCAAAGATTGCCCTTGTAGACCAGATGGTTGCTAAGCAGTAGGCTGGCCTTGCTGTGCGTAAGGCTGGCCCCCTTGCCCAAAAGGGTAGCCTTGCTGGTTTCCGGGTTGACCTTGCTGACCGTAAGGTTGTCCCGGGTTCCCATAGGGTTGCCCCGAAGGGTAGCCCTGTTGGGTCTCGGGTTGTCCTTACTGAGCATTGGGTTGTCCCGGGTTTCCAAAAGGTTGCCCAAGGTACGTGAAAGACGGACCACTAGAGGCTAAAGGTTGTCCTTGATAGGGTTGTCCTTGTGGGCCTCCTTGTTGACCTGGGTAATTCTGGCCATAATACTGCTGCCCATGATTAGGCTGCGAGTAAGGTGGTTGACCCTGGTAGGGTGGTCCTTGAGATGGTTGTCCTTGACCTTGATGGTACTAGCCACCGCCATATCTAGCAGTACCCCAAGCCACGTTCAATGGAATGGAAGCCTCAACATAAGGCTCTTCAGGCAAGGAGGTATACAAATAATGATTCTCAGGATCATAATAGGGGCCTTGCCCTCCTGGGTTCTGGACATTGTGAAAGTACTGGGAATATGCCCCCCCTGCCGACATTGGATCAGAAGGAGGTGGGGCACCACTTGCAGGATGGACAACTCTAGCAGTATGTGTCGATTGACCACTTTGTACTGGACCTCGATATGGGCCTGCAGCAAAAGCGACAACAGAAGATGCTGTAACGGCACTAACAACTGGAGTTGATGACGCGACACAGACGGTCGGATTAGTTGGGACTGCTGTAACAGCAGTATGGTGAACTTGGGAAACAAACGGTCCTATGGTAGGGACGATGTTTTGATCCCACATAGAAGAGGAAGCCGCAGAGTTCATAGCATCCCTCAGAGATCTATAACGCGCCGGCACCGTGATACCGAGAGGTGTGACGATGTAGGGCTTAGAGATGACTGGGGATGTAGCCGAAATGGGAGTATCAATACTCGACATAACGGGCATCCCACTCGACACAGGAGATGTATCCTCCATATCGGAAGAAGCCATCGGAGATGCAACACCAAAGGAGTAGTGGGAAAATCCTCTTCAGAGGGTTCCCAAATAGGGTTCCAAAACAAGTCGTAAAGCTCGTCCTCTGGAGCTCGAGAGTTCAACAGTTGGATACTCAGAACAATAGGAAGAGTGTCACAAACCGATGTCTCAGGGGCAACAGAAGATGGAGACCCTTGGTCACTTGGGACAGGAGACGGGATCGATGGATCCGCCAGGATGATCAAACAAAGACCCTAAGCAAACTAACGATAAGAGACCCTACTCAAAACTAAATGCAAACACGATCTACTAAGGTAAATGTTATCGTGGCCGAATAAATTTTTATGACATTACGACACAACTTGACCTTTTCATGTTTTAAGAGTCGAGAAAAGGAAAAAAGACGACTCTAGTCGCCTTCGAATGTTTAAAGAGCCCGAAGTGACAAATGCTCAATAGAGCCTTTTCTTTTACAGAGTCTGAAAAGGATCAAAAAGTGACTTCTCTGGAGAAACTAGGCAAGGGGTTTACCAGACAATCCGTAAAACTGCTTATACACCTTGGCAATCGTATGAAAACCAAGGACTTTCAATACTACTGTCAATCTTCCCGAATGTTGTGTTCAGTGCGTTACGGCTTGTAAGGTGGCAGACACAGCTTCCTATGGATCAAGGATGCAAACCTAGTGGAGTCTCCCCATACATACGCGACGGTATGTGGGAGCCCAAGTCCGTACTAGACCACAATCGAACCACACCATGAGGAATCACCCAACCTTAATGTGAGAACAAAGGTGACTAGGTTTAATGACGCCGGAACACGTCTCTAGCCTAGACCTCTAGAATGTTTGCGTTATGTTCCAATGCATTTTTAAGTTGATTCAGTTTATTTTATGGTTGATCTTTAGTTAAGTTTCAATTTCAGGTGCTACCGTATGTGATCTTTCACAATTTCCTAGATGCAAGCTACATGCCAAAGAAATCCATTTCGTTCAATGAATACTAACTACGAGAAGGTTAAGAACTTCAACCAAACAAAATGAACACAATCAATCAAACACCCTAATGCAGCTAATGGCAAATAAACAAAACTTTTTCTTTTCAATAATACAAATAACGAAAAGTTCTATTCCATTCACTATTAAATGCAAAAGATATTATTTGATTTTCCTTTCTATAAGCACAATGCACTAGAATGAATTTTGAAAGATAACAACACTGAGAAAAGAGGCAAATTCACTCAATGAAGACACAATGAAATACCAAGACACTAAAACAGTTCTCCAAATCGAAAGGAAAACAAGGCTTTGTACAAGCTATGTGATCTAAGCTCAAACAAGGCAAGAATGAAATCCAAGCAAGCAAGAGCAAGTCACTCGGAAATCAATCAAAACACTTCAACAATCACTAAACAAGTGCGAAAATCAATCACAAGGTTAACTGGACAGTCAAAGAACCCAAAACTCCCACGGGAGGCTCGACACACATAGCCACTAGATGCCCTAGGGTTGAGGTGTGAAATTGATGGAAAGAGGCAAACACCCGAAGGACAGAGGTTGAGAACCAGTCAAACAGGGCTTAAGCACACTCCAGCAACTGAAAAAGACGTGGCAAAATGCAAATCCAAGCTCAGAAAGTAGGCAAACAAGTGGACTAAAAAACTAAAAGGCCTGGCGCAACTGTCAGGCTGCAACTCGCGCTAAACAAGGATTGGTGCGGGCTGTCAGTTAGCAACAAGGGCCACTAGCGCGACTGTGAAGGCAAAAACCGCGCTAACAAAGTTTGCCAATTTCAAAAGAAAAATACGCAATCCAGAGCTTGGGTCACAATCTCTAAGCAAGTCAGGAAGCAAGGGGCAGCAAGAAATTCAATTCCAAAAGCTTATCTAAGCAAGCAAACAAGAGAAAACCAAAGAGGCAAGACAAACTCCAAATTGTTCAATTTGCAAACCAAACCGGAGATCGACTGAAGCGGCTTTGATCTACTTCACTACTACGAAGAAATAGTGTTTCGAAGGCTATCTGGCCGTGTTTCAGACTCCGTCTAAGTTTACAAATTAAACAACTAGCTAAACTCCCCAGCGGAGTCGCCAAATTGTTGGAGAGGTAAATCCCCTCTACGGATAGAGGCGATCCCTACTAGCCCAGAACGGGTCTAGCAAC
>APFE031660870.1:8735-19005 GCA_000404065.3 Pinus taeda
CACTTAATATCTTTCGAACACCCCTCATTACTCTTTAGCTTGGAAATTACATTCTCGTATAACCTTATAGCGGCAACTCTCAACTCGAGAGGAACCTTTAGCTCTTCTAATCTATTCCAAAGTTTGTATCTAGGAACCGTATCAAAAGTCTTTCTAAAGTCCACAAAGCGACAAAATAAATTGGATTTATCATTACGACATTCCTCCGCAATGATCCTAAGGGTAACGAGGTGGTCTCTTGTTGAGTGATGCCTTCTGAAAACTACTTGGCCTTTATCCCGCTTACCTTCACTTTCAAGCCATATGCTTAACTTCTTTTCTAAAATACTACCACATAACTTGGCTAAGAGACGGCTGATCACAATTGTCCGATAATTAGAGGGGTTATTTGTATCCCCACTTTTAAAAATAGGGATAATGAGGCTCTGATTCCAAGGTTTAGGGAACCCTTGCTTGACTACTTGATTGGAAAGCTTGTGGATGTGGGGGATGAGGATAGGACCTCCAATTTTTAAGATTTCTGCCTAGTAACCTTCAATGTCCTTAGCTTTCCCGTTAGTGAGGCGATTAACCCCAAACTTAATGTCTTCTAAAGAGAAAACTTATTTCGTTGTGATTAGGGTTTCCAAATTATCCATGACATTTGGAGATTCATAATGCTTTTTAAGATAGGAATTACAATCGTGAAGAGCAATTTTATTATTATCTTTAGTCTTCCTAGTCAAAATCTGCCTCCAAAATTTCTTAGGAGCTACCTTAGAGAGGTGTAAGAGATTCTCTTGACTTCGATGAATGTACTGCCTCATTTTCCTTTTAGTTAGGGCTTTGTATATTTTTATCTTGTCTATTTTAAGAGATTCGTGAACAACTTCCTTAATTGCTCTTCTTGCACTTTTACAATCTTTGTCATACCATGGATTGGTTTTGCTATTTCTTTTATTATTTGAAACTTCAATTGAGAACTTGTTAATAGAATATGAGAGGGTTGTAGTAAAATTATGATAGAGGTCTTCTATGTTGTCTATACTAGATAAAGGAAGCAAATTAGTTTATAATTCATTTAGAAAGAGATCATTTTTATTCTATAAAATATTAAGTTCTTTTCGCTGTAAGTATTATTTTCTGTGGGAACTCTATGCATGAAAAAATTGAGAGTTATAAGTAAAGGCCTATGATCAGAGTCAAGTTCGTGGTCGTTTAAGATGTCAAAATTTACTATTTCATTGTATAATGGGGGATCAGAAATAACGTAGTCTACCACACTCCTACCAAGTCCATGGATGCAGGTCATCTTGCTAGAATTGGGCCACTTCTTTAGACCGTTGCAAATTATGAGATCTTGAGCACTAGAGAGCTTGACTAGCTCTGAACCAAACAAATTTTCCCCGAGGTCTTTAGAGCTCCTTTTGTACCTACTAGCTAGAGTAGGGTCTTCGTCTAACCAAAGAGGATTAGGGATGGAATGATTGCTTAGAATAATAGCTTGGTTGTTTGAAGTTTGAGCATTAAAGTCGCCTATTAAAAGGATATTACCATCATTCCTTAGGCTAGAAATATCATTCTATAAACCATTGTAAGGGTTAGCTTTATCTAGATTCTTCTTCTTATAGAAGTTAGAATTGATGGGGGGGAAATAAAGGAAATAGCGGGAATGAAATGTAGGTGATGAACTATATATATATTAATTTGAGCCAAATATTATAATAAATAACAATTTTCCACAAATAAAAGTAAAATGCTAAATCTAGGGGATGCGGTTGAATGATGGAAGATACTGAACAATGAAGAATAATTTATATCTTTATTTTGTTAAATTTAGATTTAACAAAAATGAACATTTATATTCAATCATATCACATATCTCTGTTTTCATAAAAATCCAACTTGGTTTATTCCTCTATTTTGTTAAATTTATATAAAAAAAAGTGACTATTGTACTCAATAATATCACAAATCTTGGTTTTTATAAGAGTCTAACTTTTTGGGAAGGGGTGCGTGAGGGCCTTGATTTGGTGAGTGCCCAAGAGAGTCGAAAAACCAAAAACCTCGGTTAAATGTGTGTGGGCATGCCCAAGATATGCGACGAGCACCTGAGTGCAGTTAAAGGTGACTTGGGTGGAAGTGTTCGGTTAAAGGCGACTTGGAGGTGGGTGTTCAGTTATGTGTGACCTGAGCGTCGGTTAAAGGCATTCACGGGGGTAGCGGGCGGTTAAGTGTGACGGATGGGGGAGTGCATCGTAGCGGCCACATTGTGCTGAGTGGGCACCCACCCATTGTGAGGAGCAACAAAGTATAGTGGCGACTCGAAAAACACAATTTAGGCACCCAAGTGGGTGAGTGTTGGGATGGGGTCCCACAAGTCTAAGTTTTGTCTAAATTTTGAGTCAATTTTGATGTAATATTGTAAATTCTCTGCATTTTGAGGAGCGGAGCACGAATAGCGCCAAACGTTAAGAGTCAAAGGGGCTTTTAGGTAGGTCAAATCCCCTTACTTTGTAAAGTTACGGGATATTTTGATTAATTAATGAGCACCTCCCATGGTTCATGGACCATGGTAATGCGATGTAAAAGCTATAAAAGGAAGTCATCTAGGAGTAATTAGAACGTGGAGTTCAGTGGATAAATGGGATATTGAGTATAATTTTCCTATAATTTTGTATTCTAGTGAAGAGGAAGGCTCCTATAGCTCAGTGGACGGAGACCATGGTAAGTTCGTCGCTAAGTCCGCAGGCCCCTACAGCTGTGTGCAGAGGTCAAAAGAAGTGTATTCATGTAAGATCTGAAGTAATAAAGACTATTTGAAGCAATTCCATGCGTTCTCTATATATTTTATGTTTTTGTGTTTATGCTCAGTTATGATGCGATTCTCTATAATATTGTTTTAATTTCATCCTGAAGGTCGAGATCTACTTTTGTATGATAACTTATGCATGTTCGAACAATTAGGAAAAGCTAATAGATCTATTTAAGTAAAAAAAAATGTAAGTGTGTGATTCTGAAGATAAGGGTTCACAAAGGTCATATGAGGCCCTAGATTAAAGAAATGCCTTGTTGCTACATCACATAGCCTTCTAGATGCAAAAGGCTAGTTCTAGCATCCCCTAATAGTGCCCCGCGTGAGACTATGGTCTGCCCTAAGTAGATTGTTGCCAAAAGAGCCGGTGTAGGTTTGTTCAAGCCACCTAAAACCAACAAATATTTCTTTTACCGAGATAAAGTTGTACCTGGGGGATGTGTGATGTGGCATCTGTGGATACCAACTATGAAAGATCTCCATAATTGTGTAGATCAGAAGTTGCACGAGTTTGCAGCTCAGGAAAATCACAATCCTCGCTGGTCAAAAGATAGTTGGTTACAGAGATATATTTACACATAAGATAATGAAGTTTTCTTTACATTGTTCACTTGAAAATTACACGAGTGGTTGTATAAATTAGCAGAAAGCCAACCTACCTAGAAACACAACAAACATAGAGTGTGGAATTCTATTCTAATGAAGCATATTAAATAGTATTATCATAAGGTTGCAAGGGTTTTTGACTATTGGATCGATAGTATTTTGGGTAGTTTCATCATTGAATTTGTAATACACACATCTGTATTTTATAATGAAGTTGGATGCCGATTCTTTAAGGGTGTGAGAGGTAAGTACCTGAAATGGATAAAAACTTATATTAAAATGTTGTTGTGCAAAAAGGGTGTTATGAATTTGAATTAATTCCCAAAAGAGGCTAGACGGGATCTAAGTGAAGTGGAAAAAAGTTCCGAGTAGGTCGCGAAAGATACATTGAAGGTGAATATAGTCCATTGTTAGGGGATTCACAAAGTGATGAAGAGTGAAACCCTAACAGACCACAAAGTGCAGCAAAGAGAGAAGTTGAGGGCACTTCTCGGTTTCTTCATCCATCCACTCCACCTCCATCTCCACCGACATCTCTTACACCTATGCCTATGCCTCGACCTCCACCTCCATTATTCAATATGATGAATACAGTGAAAATGCCTATATTCAAGGGTCGCGGAATGGAGGATCCTAATTAGTTTTGGTTCGTACCAGAAGCTATGTGGAAGGCTCAAAAATTCAATGATGATGACATGAAGAAAGCGCAACTAGTTACAGCGCTATGAGATATAGCGCTTACATGGTATATCAAATATAGTACAACCGATCTGAATGCTTCGTTCGTTGAGACAAAGACTGCACTAAATGAAGAATTTCGAAAGCGAAAATCACAAGCTCAATGTGTTACTAAAATAAAGGAGATCGTGGGATCTAGATTAGAGGTTAATGTGCTTAATGAGACAAGCTAATCTTCAGATTTCAGACGAACAACATAAGGAATGGTACATATCTACATTATTGCCACACTTAATATTACCTTTCTCACCAGAAGATCGAATCTCGCTGAAGCATTAGAGATTGTGATGAAGTTGGAGGCTTCACTGATCTAGGACACGAATATAGGAGCCCAACAAATCGAGTCATGTTAGCTAGCCTACATATGGAGTTGCAGGATGTGAAGAAGAGAAAGGAGGTTCAATCCGGAATATGCCCTCAAGTTTGGTGCATGAAGTGAAAGGTAGTAAGCCACTATAAGGATCAGTACCCTACGTAATGGGGCTATATAATTGCAGGAGGTCCTAACCCACTCAAACAAGAGTCTCCTACTGGATCAAGCGTTGGTTCAATTGTTTGGTGTAGTATCTACCAAGTGTCCCGACTACATCTAATAAACAATTTTTATCTATTGCAAAAGTTTGTATAGTCACCAAAGCAACTATTTTGTAACTTTTGTAAATTGATTGGTCATGATGAAAGAGATTGTTGAAGCTATGACTTGATGATAGAAAAAACCCCAATGTATAGCATGCAGGCTTAAACTCACATATAGAATGATCAAGCCTCACTTGTGGCTCATTAAGGATTCCAAGGATGGGGAAGAGGACGAGAAGGAGGCAATGGAAGAGGTAGGGGCACGCTACTGTGAGAATCCAACCCATCCTTCTTGTCAATACTATAAGAAAATTGATCATGTTATAGAAGGTAGGAAGAGAAGAACCAATAGACGAAGGAGAACATTTAGATGGTGATAAATGAGCCACATGAAGACAATCCTAGTGTTAATATAGAAATGCGAAGTGGTATAGCCACTAGTAAAGACAATGTAGAAGGCAAGCAACTCATATTGGATACATGGGCTCGTAAGGCTGGCATAAAGAATGTTGGATTTGACTTACAAAGAGAAAAGGAGACGTTTATGGAGGCTAGAAAACGTTTGATGGATCTAGCAATTTCTATGTCTAAAACTTAGATACAAATAGTCCCACTAAAAGAGAAATTTGAAGAAATTACTGCGACGAAGGACTTTGATCCCACAATGCTAAAGTCATCATGAAGCTACTTAGGGGTTAGAAGGTAGTTGAAGGGCTACAAGAACTCATAGATAAGTGTGCTAGTAAAGACAGGCTATTACCAAAATAGTGCATATTGAATAAGGTGAACCTAAGCAAGAAGAGGACTCTAGCCAGATGCCTTTGATAACACAAATTGGTGAATTCGAGCGTTTGATAACACAAATTGGTGAATTCGACATGGATAGGGTAATTCTATACTTAGGATTTGATGCTAATGTACTACCAAAGAAGACTTGGGAACATATGGGGAAACCTATGTTGTAGTGGTTTCCAATGGAGTTGTGCATGGAAAACCAACAAAAGATAATTCGGATGAGTCATCTGCATGGAGTAGTTGTAGATATTGAGGGAGAGAGTGTGCTCGTAGATTTTGAAGTTACTGAAAAATAGATGACATTAATCCATACCGAGCATTACTAGGAATTGATTGGGCTTTCTACTTGAATTCTATTATTAAGTTAAAGAAGTGGAGCATGGTACTTGAAAAGAACGGCCTTAGAGTAGTTGTTCCATTGGATCAAGCTCAAGGTGCACAATACACAAAGCCAATCCATGATGACTATAATGATGAAGACATTGATCACATATATAATCACATTGGATGGACAGATTAGTTGGGAGAAGGATAGTTCATGCTAATCAGACTGAGATGAAGAATTAGAAAACTGACAGAATCGATTGCATGAGGTACATAAATTTCCTTATTATGAGGGGCTAAATGATGTTAATATTTTGTTTGACCATTTTGAAAGAGACATGCCAAAGGAGCACAATTTAAAGGATCTAGATTTGGCTTTAAGAGTTATACCTGCAAGATGGTGGGGAAACCACTAGGATAATATTGTTGATTAGAAGAAATATCTTAGAGTAATGAGATTAATATTTGGCTCCACAAAAACATGGCTTAGTGAAAAGTATACAAGGATGACTGGCGAACATCTAGCTTGATGGACTAAGCCTTGGGGTGAGGTACCTCAACTGGAGTGGGTACATATCTTTATTCATCCCTTAGATGTTATACCAATGAATTGGTATTTGGAGATGGAGCTAAGACATGGGACTGTTGATTGGGATGAAATGAAGGAGAGTTTCTTGTTAACATTCAACTTTAAAGATGGATTCAAATGGATTGATGGGGCACTTCAAAATATAAAGTCAGCTATCTTTGAACACCAATAGAACCCATAACATGGATGGAGCCTAACTGGAGCGCTCAACTACAACATGCTTTGGAATGCTACAATGTTACTATGGAAGAAGGCTATGAGGATCAGCAAAATATCATTTTCCAGGGACTACACGAAGTTGCAAGACCTATTGTAGAGAACCTTGATATATGACAATGGGTAGAGGCAAAACAAGTAAATCTTGGCTCAGAAGAAGAACCAAATTTAGCTCATATTAGTGACTATGAAGACATGGTAGGCAAGGTTGCTAAATTATTGCACAAATATCATGATATATTTCTTACAAACTTCTTTGAATTGAAGGGTATAGTAGGTGATTTGGGTATGATGAAGATCAATTTAAAGTTATATACTTAGTGAGTTAAGGAGCATCCATATCGACTGAACCCCAAGTACAAGTAAAAGGTAAGAGAAGAGTTGGATAAGATGCTTGCAGGAGATATAATTGAGCCAACAGAAGAGTGGGTTAGTCCACTGGTGGTCTAGGAAAAGAAAACAAAAGGGTGATATAAGGACCTGCATAAATCTCAAGAAGTCAAATGATGCATGTTTGCATGATGAAGTTCTAGAAAACATTGATGGATAGGAGGCTTATTCATTCAAAGATGGATTGTCCGGATATCACCAAATTAATATTGTGCCGTAGGATAGATGAAAGACTACCTTCACTATAGAGTGGGGTTCATTCCAAGATACAGGTATGCCTTTTAACCTAAAAAATTCTCCTCCATATTCAAGGTGATAGTCTCACCATTCTAGGAATTTAACCCCAAGATACAGGTATGCCTTTTAACCTAAAAAATTCTCCTCCATATTCAAGGTGATAGTCTCACCATTCTAGGAATTTATTCACAAGCTTTTGGAGGTGTACTTTGACGATTGGATAGTATTTAGTCTAGTAGTAGAGAAGTGCCATCCGAGCTTATCTGGCTCTTGTGATACATGGACAAGCCTTTGTGAAAGATGGCCTATCCAAGGGACATGCCATTCCTGATCATCTACCTCTTTGATCCATTAGTCCGCTACCCTAGTCGCTAAGATCAAGTGTAAAACGGGCATCAAGTTTGAGAGCAATGGATATTGTGCAAGACAAGGGAACTGTTGTGAGGATTCCCTCGAAGAAAGGCATTACTTCCCATTCTTGACTTCCCAAAATAAATGGTCATGGACCATATCACTGTTTTGATTGGCATGATTCCAAATTACCATCCCTATACTTGGAAGAGTTTCACAGATGTGGTATTATTGGGATTTCCTTTATCTGTATTTCTGTTTTCAGATTGTTTTCCAAATCTCATATCCCCCTTGAATCCATCTCCACCATAGTTTTGCCCCAGAGTGGCTTTGAGGATTGTAGAATCCCTCATACTCAAGCCTCCCAGAGCCTTCAGGAGGAATAGCTTATGCCATGCAAAAAGTAGTCATTCCTGTCCGTGGATGCTCTACTCCAAAGGAATCATTTGAATATTGTTGTTAACTCTAAGTATATACATTTGGGGGCAAGGAGGGTGGACAGTTGATACATCAGCACTGGTTACAATAAAAATTTCAGAACAGTTGATCTTCTGGCCATGTTGAGGATATGGAAGGTCCAGTTCTATAACTTCTTGGATAGCTTCTAGGAGAGGTCTTTCGGTGGAGAAATGTAAAGGGGATTAAATATAAGAGGCACCCCTAGATATTTAGAGGGAATATATCCAATGGTGAAGCCCAACACTCTAGCCAAACAAGATTAAATTGGCTTGTGAGTATGGAAGAAATAAATATGCAATTTTTCTTGTTTATGATCATACCACAAGCATCTTCAAATTCCACAATAATGTTGTTCAACCTGGCCTCTTCCAGAATAGTAGCCTTCTCAAACGTTAAGATGTAGTTGTTTAAACTACTAAAAACAAACATGGGCCCTAAAGTCATAGCACCTTACTTTTACAAATTCACCTCCCAACATGGGAAGGGAAGACCTTATATATGGATGTAACTACAACAAAATTGACTTCACATCATGCCAGGACTAAAAACTCTTATCCCATCCAAGTTTATTTATTTATTCAACTCCTAACCCTATGTCACATCTCAAGAAAAGTAATTGATGCCATATCTCAAGTCCCTTATCACATTTTGAAAGATTGGATGAATTAATAATTTTTTCTCTAATTACTCAGAGATCTTATACTACCTCCTCCTTCTTTGAGTAGCACAAATCACTCATAGACAAACCAAACACAAACAAGCAACCATTTACTATATTTAGGATTTCAATAGTACAAATTAGCAATAGAAAAACCAATCACAAACAAACAAACATTTACTTTGCTGGTGATTTCTCTTGGCCCTGCCATTATTTCTCTTAGCCTTGGCCTAAAGGATCCAAGCACAAGCCTAGTACCTTGTTAAGATGGGAAAGTAGAGATTATTGCTTCACAAAATTGTTGAGAGCTCTTTATTAGTCAATACATATAAGTACAAGAAAATTAAAACAAAAATCTCAAGAAAAAAAAAGTTTGAAGCTATTAGTATTAAAATAATTAATTTTTCACATGGAAGAGTAGAGAATCTTGCCACATAATAAATTAGGATCTCACTCAAAAGTTATGTGTTGGTGAGCTTAAGGGAAATAAAGAGAAATATAAGATTTGGATGGATGGATTTAGTGGGACATCATATAAAAGTTGAGGTCCTCAAATTTGAGGTTGATATTCATCCAACACTAACACTATAGAGGTTTCCATCCATCTATGTGTGGATAGGAATTAATACTGATTACCTAACATTATCCAACCATGAAGACTTATTAATTCACTATCCTATGGATTTACTTCATCTACCAAGATATGCGGGTGTTGTTGGCTATACTCTGGAGTATTTTGTACAGTCTTACATTCTAGTCTTATATTCTTGCCAATAATATTTATAATGCACATTTGATAAATGTTCCATGGAGAAAAACTAGCTAGCTGGTAGCTAGAAATTCTCAATACATCTTGTCCTGGAATCCTCTCTTGGTACTCCTCTCTTGGTACTGTAATAGGGCTTAGCAATCTAAGATGAAATTTTACCACATCTTAGAAAATGTTCTAGATATATTTCCACATACATGGTAGTCAATTTGATTCTCACATACAAAGCCATGATAAAAGAATATTATTGAGAGTACTAGTTTTCCTTTGTTGGTCAACAAAAAAAAACATGCAACAAAAAGCTGGACATCTTTACAAACCATTGTACTCAATTTCATGTTGATGTGCTCACTCATAATAAAATTTTCATTGTCAAACTAAATATGCATCCGTTTCTCTGTCTTTCACTTATCCTCCTAGTTTGAAATTTCCATAGTCTCACCAAATATGTATCATTTGGTCTATATTTGACTTAGCCTCCTAGTTTGAGTCAGGCTGCTCTAACTTGGAAATTTCTATAGGTAGCACCACCTTAAATCTACTCATTATCCCATACCCATCATTTATTTATCCCATACCCATAATCTATTGGGAGGACACTCTATATAAGAGACATACATAGTGACCTCTTTGGATGCTATGATATGGGAAATTGAGGGGGGAGCTAGCACCTAAGCCCTTGGGCCCATGGGATGACCCCCTCACTCTACAAACTAGAGAGATGAATAGGATGTACAATAACCTTATTCACCCCCCAAATACCTATAA
>APFE031660891.1:0-26323 GCA_000404065.3 Pinus taeda
CAAAATACTCGAGAAAAACAATAACACCTTGAAATAGAAGCAAAGCAACACATATTTCTAATTGTGACAATTAAAATGCCAGATTACAACACCCAGAACACACATTGCAACACAAGTGTCGACTGTGACCAAAAAGTGTGCTGAGCTACAAGAATGTATCTTGTCATATTCTTATGATACGTAGGACAATATAATGCAAGATAGTGCGCTATAATTGCCTCTAGTGATATGCAAAGGTATGACACATACATGAGAGGAAACAACTAAAAATGACACTTGTGTTTGTAAGAAAACGTGAAAATGACACTTGCAAAATGCTAAGGAAATTGAAATTGACACATGCTAGAGTGAAGGTAAAATGAAATATATGCTTATTAAAGTGAACACAAGCAAAAATTACAACTAAAAATGTTAAAGCGAAACTTATGAAAACAAAGGTGCGCAAAAGCAACAATTGGGAAAACTCACCAAAATAAAAGTGCAATTGCAACCAAAGTGAGGGATACTGTGAATGGAGAGTGCATATTAAATGTTAGCATGGGTTGAACATTGCGCAGGCACTGTCTTGATGTACTGCACTATGCTTGTTCAATCTTGCATAAAGGAAGTCCATTTATGAACTCATTAAGGGTCGAGCATGTGTGAGCAAGTGACATCGACACTAGAGTTTTAGAAGAAGACTTAGAAACTTAGCAAAAAACAATTGACCATGAAGTGAACATGGGACAAAAGATCGTAAGATCCTCATTAGTCTCGAAAATTTAAGTGTAGGCAAAATTTTGAATGGTGTTAATCGTAGTGTCAACAAAGGGCTAAAATATAACTTAGAATTAAGATGGTGATTTTACAAAATTGAAGGGATTTTTTATGGATATGACCACACTAATTATAGTGAAATTCCTGTATAGGACGATTATGGGATTTTCGATGGATTTGAGCACATTAATTATAATGGAATTCATGTAGAGTATGACTATGTGTTGGGCACGAATGCAGATTAATTTGAGGACATGATTAGTTTTGATGGATATGACGATATTGAGTATGAGTTTGAGTTGAATGGAAATAGATCTGGCAACCAGATTAGTATTGATGGATATGACCATATTATGTACTACTTTCATTTGAATATAATAGAAGAATATGAAATCATTATTCTTGATTATGATAATTTCAACAATGGCCCTCCTCCTACATCGAAATATGCCATTGAAAGTTTTCCTACGCATGTAATCTACATTGAAAGTGAACGCGCATGTTGTTGTATCTGCATAGACCCGATACGTGGTGGTGATGAAGCCAAAATACTGCCATGCAATCACTTTTATCATAGTGAAGGCATCATTAAGTGGCTTGGAATTAGTAATTTTTGTCCACTATGCCGATATCAGCTGCCCTCAAATGTAGATGGATATCAACACCAAAACTGAAAGGTTGATAATGGAATCTACTTTTAAATTTGTGTATCATCTAGAACTACTTTTAATGGCTTCTTACTTTGCTTATTGAATGAAATTTGGGTTTAAATTTTATTTTAGATTATAGATTCTTATTTTAAAAAATAAGTTCAAGTCTTTATACAACTTTAATTTAAAGTTAACATAATTTATTTATTTTTTAAATATAATTTATTTATTTTTTAAATATAATTTAATACTTATGATTATTTATTATTCGAATATTTTAAAATTTTCCCATGGCCTCTAAGCAATCACAAAATAATAGAAGCTCATGAAGGGATTAGAGAATTGTGATGGACAAGGTCAAGAGATTCACTCGCCTCACATCCATAAGAGTATTTATGCAGATTGTACAGTAAATGAAATTGTTTGAGAGAAGTAATAGAAAGTCATGAAGGAAATGATACATCTAACTTTTAAATTAAAAATGAAATATTATTTAAATAAAAAATATTGTTCGTTATCATAACAAAAAATGATTATTTATAAAAATTGACTACGTATGTTTGGTTAGTCTTAATTAAAATCAATATAAAACATTAATAATTCCATGCTCAATATGGTAGCGTTATTAGTTATTGTGTAGCTTGGTATGTAGTACATGTGTAGCTCCATTTGTGTTCAGCCTGGAGTTAACACATTTTATGATGATTACAATACTCCAGGTCGAGCACACATGAAAATACAATGTCTACTATATTAAAAAAACAAAAAGAAATATACATACTTGGGTTAGTTTTGATTAAAAACATAAAAACATGTAATAATTAAAACAAAAGGAAAATATCCTATATTTTTACTTGAGTGTGAGGGAGATGTATAATTATCTATCCTTTTAAAAAATATTTCAATACAAAAAAAACTATTTGAGGATCCATGTTGACTAATTTATTTCCATATCACTTTCATATCACACACACAAAATAGTCAAGGATGACCTTTTTTTGGAGACCCAAATCTGAATGAAGGCTACCACAAGAGATGGAGCACTTTCACAAAGGCTCTACTTATTTGGAGCATATCCCCATTTTGTGCTTACACACCTAACCTCAGTTATGTTTAGCTTATGGTAATAAGACATGACCCTATCACTAAATTATGGTGGAAGAAAGTTTGGAAGGCCAAATTCCCTATAAAATCTTTCTTTATGTGGTGTCCAATTGAAAACAAAGCCCCAACTTGGGATACTCTCAGAAATATCTGGAAAGGCCTAGCTGGTGCTCCTTGTGTGAGAATACAAAAGAATATGCCATGAACATTTTCATGACTTGCCCTTCTTTTAGCAGGTTTGGCATATATGCAAATGGGTTGGAGGAGAATCAGGGGATAGGGTTGGGGAGAAGACAAATTGACTCTCAAATCCATCATGTGTTGCCTTAAAAAATCCACCCCTAGTTTTGTCCTCGGGTGTGTCGTTGGATCAAAATAAAGCCATATTCCAAGAGAATCCTTCAATTGTTTAGCACTCTATGACTGAAGCCATGACTTTTTTAGTTCATTTCTCCCAAAAAAAGCGGTCGCCCCTCCTATAATGGTAATTGTAGAAAATCTTGAACATCCATGCCCTTGGTATTTTTTTTTATGGTGCATCAATTAACTCCGAGAATAACAATGGTGGGGGCTTTATCCTCTCGATTTTAGTTTCTCATTTTTTAAAGTAAAAATGGTGTTAGGCCCTAGATCCAATAACAAGGATGAACTCCTAGATTGCAAGAATTTTCTCCTCTTTACCTTGGCTAAAGAGTGTACTCATATCCAAGTTTTTGGGGATTTCATGTTGGTCATCAATTGGTTAAATGACTTTTAAATTTGGAAAAACATTTCTTTTATGTCCATCTTTAATGAAAGTAAGAGGTTGATAAGTTCTTTTAACTACTTCACTTGTTTTCACATCTACAGGGAAGGGAATTAGGATGCAAAAAACATTTTCATAAATAATTGTGTAATTATGTACTCTATAGAGTTAATAAATAATATTAATATCTATCCCAATATAATCATTAAATTAAAAAAACAAAATAAATATCAACAATCAACTCCACATGAAATACATATTTTTATTTTAGAAGGCTTTTAAAACGAGTCATTAAATGTAAAACATCAGATTTATAAAAAAAATTAATAAATGATCTATCTACGTCGACATTGAGTTACTCATCTTGATCCTTAATGAACACGATGTCGGCCTATGTGACATAGTAACAGTTATGCTATATTAACATGTGTCCCCCTTTGGCAAATAAAATTTTGAATGAGCTGCAAAGTTGTTTTAATAAGTGAAAATGGAGCAACCCACGTACAGATTCAAACTAAAATCAGATCAATGAGGATAAACAAAGTCTTAGAAGTATACCTAAACTGTGGCTTGAAGAATCTCAGAGTTCATTTTCCAACCCCTCTGTTGGGATTCTTTCGCAGCATGCCTAAACTGTCATTAGAATAATCTCGTTGTTTGTTTTCTGACCCCTTTGCTGCACACTACTCTGTCTCATAGTCCTCCGTCACATAGTTCGACCGGAAAACGAACCAGTTTCTTTTCCTTTTCCCTCCTGGTGTCTGCGGCCCCTTTCGCCTCGACCTAAGGCTTCACCGCAAGGCTGAGACTTCACCATATCTACCAAGGATGAGCCCCCCTTCTTCACCCTTCCTCCACCTTTCCTCACTCGTAAACCATCCCACTGTACAAAGGCGAAAAGTGGATACAACGTAGGTGGACCGAGAATATGATTTATATAGAGAGCCATCCAAAAGACAAGCATTAATTTAATGTATGATCAGAAAATCAAATGAATCACCGGATAACACTGCGTCCCATCAAAATTCCACCACCTGAGCCAACAAGCATATATAAACAATGACCCTCCAAGAGTGGGAGGTTCCGCCAGCATAAAAACGGTGGCCTCCATGAACCCTTGAGCCCTGAGTTCGTAGAATCGGCCTTGATCTTTTAATAGAACCCTTACTCTCCATAGGGCTTGCACAGAAAACTCAAGCTTAAAACAGAGAACCCAATTATCAACATGCAGAGGAAACATCATTAGAAAAGATAGAAAACTAGTAAACATGCACATGTGAGAAAGGATGTTACCAAAAAAGATAGAAATTGACATTACATAGTCAAGAAGGCCAATATTTCCAATCACAGAAACTGCTAATTTAACTAGTGTTTCCTTTGGTCTATAGATACGAAGCTTATCACGAGTAGAAACCCCAAATCTAGGGTACAGAGAGCATTATAACCTACCTGACTATATATGCCAACCTCAAAGTGAGACATGTAGCAGCTGGATATACCTCTTGTGTTTGTTCGAGATGCTGCGGACATGCAAACATCAAACTTAGGTTCCCTAAGAAGCTGAGGACTCAAGTTGATATGCGAGACATATCGTCTTAACTCCATAACTACGTTGACTTTAAACATGGCCTTAACTCTGTAACTGCGTTGACTTTAAACATGGCACCTATGATTCAATTCCTAAATATCATTTTTTAGAAAATTGTTGAAGTATAAACTCCATAAAATATTTTTAATCAAACTTAGTGTTATCTATAAATAGAAAATTGTTACAATATTAGTAAAAAAATGTAAAAAAATGTCTATAATATATTTTTAAGGAAACCTGAGCAATATTGTGGAAAGATATTAGAGAAGATTCAAATTTTTTTTTTCAAACATTTTCCATAATCCTCTCAACATTTTCAATTCAATGTTGTAGTTGTGCTCTATAGACACTAACCAAGGTGTCATGGAAAAAAATCAAGAATTCAATGTTGTGGTTGTGCTCTATAGACACGAACCAAGGTGTCATGGAAAAAAATCTAATATTGATAGGTAAAAAACATATTAACATAAAAAAACTAATAATATTAATAAGTAAAAAATGTATTAATATTTAAAAACAAAAAATGTATTAATATTTAAAAACAAAAATGAGAAAATGTAATTTTTACAATTTTCATTCTTATTATTCAATTTATTGTGAGAAGAGAGTCACCACACTCATAAATTTTTGAAATAAGGAAATAGGGCTATCATTTAGATATAGTTGTTTATGGCTTTCGAAATTGTATAGTTATGTACTCTATAAGGTTAATAGATAATATTAATAACTATTCCAATATAATCATTAAATGTAATCACATCGCATTTATATAGAAATTGGTAAACCATCTATCTATGTCGATGTTGAGTTACCCATCTTGATCCTTAACGAACACGATGTCGGCCTATGTGAGATAGAAACGGTCACGATATATTAACACATGTTCCCCTTTGGAAAGTAAAAATTAGTTGTGATTATTTCAATGAGCCGCAAAGTTCTATGCATATTTTGAATAGACCACAAGCCTCGTTTATTTAATAAGCGAAAATGGAGCAAGCCCGCGTACAGGTTCAAACTGAAATCAGATCAGAGAGGATAAACAGAGTCTTAGAATGCGGTAAATGTTTGAAATATATAGCGACTTCCGGCGAGTGTGAGTGCCATGAATTGCTTATTCCAGGGAGAGAAGACACAAACACGATGGAGTTTTATCGCAAATACTTGCTTTGCCTTGTTAAACATTTCATAAGAACTGGGGTTCCAAGCCTTTCTCCTTTGGATGAAAATATTGATTTCAGAAACGAAACTGCTAGTGCAAGGGAGACTTTCTATTATGCAGCAAATGGGTTGAAAGTGGAATTCGGCCCATGGGATTCAGAGGAGGCTGATTCGCAGGAAACTCAAGATCAAGAACGGAGTATTTCCTCGAATCCCGACCCTGCTGATCCTAATTCCCTTTCTGAACTAGGAACTTCAGGCAATCAACAAAATCCAAATCATAGTTCCGTGAGTATTGAACAAAGCCTGATTAGTAATCCAAGTGAAGGGAACATGGAGGGAGATGAAATGTTAAATTATCTTCAACTCCGATTAACGACTGTAAAGTTTATGTCTGGAAAAAGCGCTGTGATACTGGATATATTGGGGCAACATCTTGATTGGCAACAAATTCTCCAACATGTGGAGTCCGATACAGTAGAGTTGAGATGGCGGTTTTACAGATTTGAAGGGATGTTTGATGAATATGACTACACTGATTATAGTGAAGTTTTCGTAGAGAACGACTATGGGAGTTTTTACCGATTTGAGCACATTGATTTCAGTGAAATTAACGTAGAGGACGACGACTTTGTGTTGGGCTCGAATGCTGATGAATTCGGGGACATGATTAGCTTTGATGGATATGACGATACTAATGAGTATGAGTTTGCGTTGAATGCAGATGAATTTGGCGATGGACTTGACGATATTGTGTCTGAGTTTCCTTTGAATGCAGCAGATGAATATGAAACCATTGTTCTCCATGATGATAATTTCAACAGTGGCCCTCCTCCTGCATCCAAATCGGCAATTGAAAGTTTGCCTACGCACGTTATCTCCCTTGAAAGGGCAGATGCAGATGCATTTTGCTGCATCTGCACAGACCCGATATCTGTTGGTGATGAAACCAAAATACTGCCATGCAATCACTTTTATCACAGTGAATGCATCATTAAGTGGCTTGGCATCAAGAATGTTTGTCCACTATGCCGATATGAGCTGCCCTCAGATGTAGATGGAGAACGACGCCAAAACTGAAAGAAAGGGATTAGAGAGAAGTGACGGGCAAGGTTAAGAGATTCACTTGCCTGGTGGCCAAAACGCTATTTATTCAGATTGTACCAGAGAAAATGGTTTCGAGAAAATTGTTCCATTTCATTAATCATCCTACATGTGAGAGATTTGGGATGTAAGCGTTGACGGCAAGAATTAGTTTGTCTGATAGGCTTGTTGGTCCTTCCTAGGAAATATGGGCACGTTTATGGTGTTTCAGTATTATTGCACTTGTGATTTTTGAATTTTTTGAATTTTGGATCCAAGTTAGTTTTTAAAAGATAAGTGACAAGGGAAAAGATAGAGCAACTTGTGATCAGAGATCACCGATATCAACGATCACAAATCATAGAGGTCCTTAGCCCATAGTGTATCGCAGATTGGAGGTCCCAATAGTCAAGTAAATCGATGATCGGTGGGTCTAATGTACCATTCTTAAGGAATTGTGGAGGAATACCTTGATAGTGTTAAAGCAACAAGGGAGGGCCGATGTCAATTTACAAAGGAAATCAAGTGAAAAACCATAGGTAGGCAGGCTTTTCCTCTCTCCCCTGGGGGGCCACATGGTGGAATATCAGTATTGAAACCACTTGCCAATGAAGATCACCCATGACAAGGAAAAATCAGTATTGAAATAATCTATACTATCTCTACCTAGCTCATGGAGGAAGCTTCTTGTGATAGGCTAATGAAAGGAATGTGAAGGAAGGGCTTTAGCAAGAAGGTGCAGTTGAGCTCAAAAATGGCTTACGAAAGCACCAATTTTCATTAGAACTGTGCAATGCACTATGAGGAGGATTTCTTCAAGATCTATCACAGTGGGTATGTAAAAGGATAAATGTGATGAGCCTACTGACTAAGATTACACAACGCATAGGGTTGAAGGGAGAGGAATATAATGACTGCTTAATTTCACTTGAAAGTGACTAATAAGGGGATCTAAGACTATGCCATGTACAGAGGAAGCAAGGTAGGACAAGTCTTGGGCACAGTGCACACTTACAAGAGACAATGCAATATGACTATTCACTCAGGGTGCCCTGTGGATTGGGAAGGAGAGACATGACCACAAGGAGAGGGAATAACCCATAAAAAAGGCACAAGGGAAGACATTACTACCTAATGAGAGTGTGCAATGTGCTCAACCATGAGATATGGGAAAGGCTGGTGTGGTTTGCTTCCACAGTGGCTATTTGTAAGAAGAGATTGTGCAGTTCATTGAGGTAAGTAGTAGAAGGTAAGTCACTTTGCCGAAGAGATATTTAATGCAATGTGAGAGGGAGAAGACATTATATGGTGTACTTTGATTTTGCATAGGGCGTCTAGAAATTATCCATGCATTGTACGAGGTAGGATCGCTAGAAAATAAATGCAGTAAGTTGATACAAGCAAGAGGTATTAGGCGACTATGCTTTGAAAGTTCTGAATGTGCAGCCATAAGAGATGACCTTAAGAAATACTTAGTGCACAAGTCTAGGAGGAAAATATCTAATTTATGAGGCTCATGGATAGGAAATGCTCATCACCTGGTGAAGTATTGAAGATTTCATAACTTGCACTAGACAGGAGGACCAAGAAGAGCTCCAAAATGGCTAAGTGTGGGACTAGTAGAGTAAGAGAGGGGAATGCTTCCAAACTAGAATCAAACATGGATCGCACACATGAATGCCATTGATATAAGCTAGGAGAATGCACAATACTCAATAACAACAATCACACCTTGAAATGACAACAAAGCGACACATATTTTTAAGTGCGACAATTAAAATGCCACATTATGACACTTACAATACACATTGCGACACAAGTGTCAACTGTGACCAGAAAGTGTGCTGAGCTGCAATAATGTATCTAGTGCATATTCTTATGATATGTAGGAACATATAATGAAAAATAGTGCATTAGAATTTCTTGTACTAATGTGCAAAGGTCTGACAGATACATGAGAGAAACCAATTAAAAGCGACACTTGGAGGCGAGTGAATCTCTCGACCTTGCCCATCACAATTCTCTAATCCCTTCATGACCTTCTATTATTTTGTGATTGTTGACAAGCCATGGGAAAATTTTAAAATATAATATTATTCAAATAATAAATAATCATAAATATTAAATTATATTTAATAAATAAATGATATCAACCTTAAATTAAAGTTATATAAAGACATGAACTTATTTTTTTTAATAATAATCTATTATCTAAAAGAAAATTTAAGCCCAAATTTCATTCAATAAACAAATTCAGAAGCCACTAAAAGTAGTTCCCAATGATACAAAAATTAAAAAGTAGATTCCATTATCAGCCTTTTAGTTTTGGCTTTGATCTCCATCTACATTTGAGGGCAGCTAATATCGGCATGGTGGACAAACATTGCTAATGCCAAGTTACTTAATGATGCATTCACTGTGATAAAAGTGATTGCATGGTAGTATTTTCGATTCATCACCAACACCTATCTTGTTTGTGCAAATACAACAACATGCATCTGCACTTTCAATGCAGATTACATATGTAGGTAAATTTTCAATTGCAGATTTCGATGCAGGAGGATGGCCGTTGTTGAAATTATCATCATCAAGAATAATGATTTCATATTCTTATGTTGTGTTCAAAGGAAACTCATACACAATATTATCATATCCACCAAAACTAATCTTATCGCCAAATTCATTTGCATTCAGCTCAAACTCATACTTAATATCGTCATATCCATCAAAACTAATCATGTCCCCAAATTCATCTACATTCGAGCCCAACACATAGTCATACTCTACACACATTACACTATAATTAATGTGTTCAAATCCATCAAAAATCCCATAGTCGTCCTTTACAGAAATTTCACTATAATCAGTGTGGTCATATCTTTCAAAAATCCCATCAATTTTGTAAAATCGCCATCTTAATTCTAATTTATATTTTAGACCTTTGTTGACACTACGATTAACACCCTCCAAAATTTTTCCTACACTTAATTTTTAGAGGCTACTAAGGTTTTTATGATATTTGATTCCATGTTCACTTCATGGTCGATTGTTGTTTGTTAATTTTTAAAATCTTCTTCTAAAACTCTAGTGTTGATGTCACTTGCTCACACATGTTCAACCCTTTGATGAGTTCATAAACACACTTCCTTTATGCAAGATTGAACAAGAATAGTTCAGTACATCAATATAGTGCCTACGCAATGTTCAACCCATGCTAACATTCAATATGCACTCTCCATTGATAGTATCCCTCACTTTAATTGCAATTGTACTTCTATTTCGATGAGTTTTCCCAATTGTCGCTTTTGTGCTCCTTTGCTGTCGTAAGTGTCGCTTTAACATTTTCAATTGTCATTTTTGCTTGTGTTCAATTTAATAAGCGTATTTTTCATGTCACATTCACTCTTGCATGTGTCACTTTCAATTTCCTTAGAGTTTGCAAGTGTCATTTTGACGTTTTCTTACTAACACAACCATAAGGGTATTTATGCAAATTGTAGATTGAATGAAATGGTTTGAGAGAAGTAATAGAAATTCATGAAGGAAATGATACATCTAACTTTCAAATTAAAAATGAAATATTATCTAAATAGAAAATAATGTTCGTTATCATAACAAAAAATGATTGTTTATAAAAATTGACTATGTATATATGGTTAGTTTTAATTAAAAGCGTTATAAAACATTAATAATTCCATGCTCAATATGGTAGGTTGATTAGTTGTTGTGTAGATTGGTATATAGCACATGTGTAGTTCCATTTGTGTTTACTATAATAATAAAAAACACACATGAAAATACAATGTTTACTATAATAATAAAAAACAAAAATAAATATACATACTTGATTAGTTTTGATTAAAAACATAAAAAATATGAAATAATTAAAACAAAAGAAAATATCTTATAGGTTTACTTGAGTGTGAGGGAGATGTATAATTCTTTATAATTTTAAAAAATATTTCAATAAAACATTTAAAAAATATTATTTGAGTATCCATGTTAACTAATTTATTTCAATATGAATTTCATATCACACACACAATAATAGTCAAGGAAGACTTTCTATTGGGGACCTGAATTTGAATGAACGCTACTGTGAGACTTGGAAAACTTTCACAAAGGCTCTACTTATTTGGAGCATATCCCCATTTCGTGTTTATACCCCTAAGCTCGGTTATATTTAGCTTATGGTAATAAGGCTTGACAATATCACCAAATGATAGTGGAAGAAAGTTTGGAAGGCCAAATTCCCTACAAAATCTAAGCTCTTTATGTGGTGTATAATTGAAAACAAAGCCACAACTTGGGACGCTCTTAGAAAAGATATCTGGAAAGTCCTAGTTGGTGATCCTTGTGTAAGAATACAAAAGAATATGCCATGCACATTTTCATGACTTGCCCTTTTTTTAGCAGGTTTGGAATATATGTAAATAGGTTGTACGACACTCAAGGTATTGTGTTGGGGAGAAGACAAATTGACTCTCAAATCCGTCATGCGTTTCCTTCAAAACTCCACCCCTAGTTTTGTCCTTGGGTGTGTCGCTGGCTCAAAATAGAGCCATATTCCAAGAAAAGCCTTCAATTGTTTAGCACTCTGTGGCTAAAGCCATGCCTATTTTAGCTCATTTCTCTAAGAAAAAGGGGCCAACCCTCCTAGAATGGTAATTGTAGAAAATATTGAACATCCTTACCCTTGGTATATTTTTGATGGTGCATCAATTAACTCCGAACAAAACAATGGTGGTGGCTTTATCCTCTTCATCTTAGTCTCTGATTTTTTAAAGTAAAAATGGGGTTAGGCCCTAGATCCAATAACAAGGATGAACTCCTAGGTTGCAAGAATTTGCTCCTTTTCGCCTTAGCCAAAGAGTGTACTCATATCCAAGTTTTTGGGGATTCCACGCTGATCATCAATTGGTTAAATGACTTTTAAATTTGGAGGAACATTTCTCTCATGTCCATCTTTGATGAAATTAATATGTTGATCAGTTCTTTTAACTACTTCACTTATTTTCACAACTACAGGGAAAGGAATTAGGATGCAAAAGATATTTTAAAGAAATTCTATCAATGGTGGTAGTGCTCTCATAGGTCACAAAACATCATGATGACATCACCCGTCCTATATTATTTCGTAGGCCTATTCATCATCTTCACTCAAGGGTTTTATAAATTAGATCGAAGGACCAATTTTTAAATCTATTTTGACAATTTTTTATAACGATTACAACATTCACGGTTTGACAAAAGCTGCTATCTTTTTCCCCTCTCTTGATCAAGAATGTATTTTTATGAACAAACAAGAAATCTTTGATGTGGATCATGTTGAGAATAAAAAAAAAAGAAATGTTAAAAATAACATTAAGAATGATCCTAATTTAATTTGTCCTTGAATTAAATTAGGAATTAAATTGTAATTTTAATTCTGATAGTAACTTGTACTAGTGAACTAGGTTATATTGACTTAGTTGAATGTGTTAATTCGAGTTGGGATTATATTTAGAATGGTTCCTAAACTTTATTGGTTCAAGTTTAGTTCTTTTGAGTTGTAACTATTTAATTTAGTTTAAGAGAGTTAAATTCACTTAAACTAGTTCCAATTGATGGGCGAATTAGTGGGAGATCTAGTAGTGGGGTGTAACCAACACTAGTCAATCTTATTCACTCATAAATAACTCATGCACGTTAGATGAGAGAAAGACTCAATTAAGATTAGAGTCCACGAACAATGTACTATTATTTGTAAAAAAAGTCTAATATTGATAAGTAAAAAATGTATTAATATTCTAAAACTAAAATTGAAAAGTGTAATTTTTGACAATTTTCATTCTTGAAAGGTTCTTCAGCGTAAATCACATAAGAATTCATTTGTCGACGCATTTCGAACCAACCAGTGTGGTTCATCGTGGTTGATTTACGCTGAAGAACCTTTAAAAAATTTGATATGGATCACAAAAGCCTCAATTCTACAATTTTCTTTCTTATTAATCAATTTATTGTGAGAAAAGAGTAGCCACACACTTAAATGTTTGAAATAAGGAAATATGGCTATCATTTAGTTATAATTATTTATGGCTTTATAATTGTGTAATTATGTACTCTGTAGACTTAATAAATAATATTAATAACTATTCCAATATAATCGTTAAATTAAAAAAACAAAATAAATATCAACAATCAACTCCACATGAAATAAATATTTTTATTTTAGAAGGCTTCTAAAACCGGTGATTAAATGTAATAACATCACATTTATAAAAAAATGGTAAACGATCTATCTACGTCGATGTTGAGTTACCCATCTTGTTAAGGGTCGACATTGAGTTAGCCATCTTGATCCTTAACGAACATGATGTCGGCATATGTGACATAGTAACAGTTAAGATATATTAACAAATGTCCCCCTTTGGAAAGTAAAAGTTCATTGAGATTATTTGAATAAGCCACAAAGTTCCACGCATATTTTGAATAGAGCAGAAGCCTCATTGTTTTAATAAGCGAAAATGGAGCAAACCCCATACAGATTCAAACTCAAATCAGAATAGATAGGATAAAGAGAGTCTTAGCATGTGGTAAATGTTTGAAATACATAAAAACTTCCGGCGAGTGTGAGTGCCACGAATTTCTTATTCGAGCCAAAGAAGACAAAAACAAGATGGAATTTTATCACAAATACTTGCTTTTCTTATTAAACATTTCATAAGAAATGGGGTTCCAAGCCTTTCTCCTTTGCATGAGAATATTGATCTCAGAAATGAAACTACTAGTGGAAGGGAGACTTTCTATTATGTAGCAAATGGGTTGAAAGTCGAATTTGGCCCATGAGATTTAGAGGAGGGTTGTTCACAGGAAACTCAAGGTCAAGAACAGAGTATTTCCTCAAATCTAGACCCTACTTGTAACGTCGATGACGCATTTCCGCGTTCAGGCAAAACGAGCATGCCCTCTATGTGTTTTTAACTGAGATTTGGAGGTGTTAGTGACGGGCGCATGATGGGCAGACAGACGAGTCGGTCATGTGAATCGACGAGTTGGGTGCACCCAAGCAAGGGTAACAAGCTAGCTGAAATGGGCGAGCGAGTGCCCTACCCCTAGGCTGATGTGTTAGGATGGAGAACAACCGAAAGTTTGGTCAACTTGGCCATAGGCTAAAGCCCCACCTTGGCATGACCATATAAACATGCGATGACAACCATTTGAAAACCAATGAAGAGATGGAGTGCACAAGTCTAGAGATGAGATCGTGGAGAAGGTGAGCTGCCTTAGGCACGTGCGATGGTGAGGTCGCACGACGGGCATTAATTCTAAATGATAGAACATTGCGATGGGAGGCGGTAATGAAAAAAGTGTGCGGACATGGCAGGTGAGGTCACAGGTCACACTACCAAGTGAGAGACCGAACTCAACTTGCACAGTGACACAGGCAGGGCGACCTGACGATGGGGTGACTTGTCGATGGAAGTGGTGAATGAACTGTGGTGGCAGTGAGTTGTCAAACAAAAAATGGTGAATGATGAGGTTGGTAGTGGGTCAACTTGTGGTGAGCACACCCACGGTGAATGCAACAAGCTGGGAAAAGTGTGGCAGGCATTCAGTGGAACTGGCATATCGTGCACAGGGTTTTCAGGTGAGACTAAACGGCGCAGCGACCTAGGGCCGAGCTGTGCGAAAGCTGAATAGTGAAATGTGTAAAACACCAGTTGAGGCTTTTCTCCCAGTTGACTGTAACAACATAATTTAATATAAATTATTATATTGCATATGAATTATGTCTTCTATTGTAGAATGTTAATTTAATGTATTCCACACATTAAATGAATTTAACATGTTAATAAGATGAATGTTAGGCGTAGGTTTGGAAACACGTTAACGATTGAAGAATTTAAGTGTTTGACTGATGTCGGGCGTTCGAAAATTCATGAAAAAATAATTGAGGGCATGATAGATGGTATTAGAGAAATTGCAATGACTAGGTATGTATGCAGTCTAAAGTTATGGAAAAGAAATCATGGATTCATGGTCTCGGTTTTGTAGACTTGGTGGTTCATGGCAATACCATTCAAGCACTGGTGGACATGAGAGCCACACATAACTTAATGATGACATGGCTAGTGAAAGAAGTTGGGCTGATGATTTTCCCATCGGATGTGGAGGTCAAGGTAGTGAACTCAAAAGCTAGAATGGCAGGTTTGGCACACGAAGTGCCTATGCAGAACAAAGACTGGAAAGGTCGGTTGGACTTCACGATGACGAAGATGAATGATTTTGACATGATATTGGGGCAGGATTTATTGAAGGGCAATAGAGTAGTTATTGTACCCTTCTACGATGAGGTTATGATGATTCGAGGGTCACAGGCTTGGGCTTTGCCTACTCATAAGCAAAGGAAGGAATTCAAGGTGTAGCATGCTTTTGCACTGATTTTGGAGAAGGCTTTGCGGGATTCAGATGTGGATACATGCACGATAGTTATCAGAGAAGTCAATAACAATGATGGAGTGGGGATGCCTATTATAGCTGAGATTTCCAAGGTGCTAGCCAAGTATGTAGATTTGATGCCCGATGAGCTACCAAAGAAGCTTCCACTAAGGCATGCGGTGGACCATAGATTGAGCTTGAGGTAGGGAAATAACCTTTGGATAAAGCTCCTGATCAGTTTTTAGGACTTGTGTTGGAAGAATTGAAATGATAGTTAAAGGAGTTAACTGATGCAGGTTCCATTCAACCTTCATTGTCCCTATATGGAGCTCCACTATTGTTCCAGCGGAAGAAATATATGTATGAGCTACGGATGTGGTGTGATTATCGTGCACTCAACAAGAAAATAGTAAATAAAATGTATCCTTTGCCATTAGCTGCAAATTTCTTTGACAAGCTTGTGAAATCCCGAGTGTTTTCCAAGCTGGACTTGAGGCATGGGTATTGTTAGCCTCGCTAGCAAAGGGACCAAAATTGGATCCATATATGCTCTTAAAGTTTCCAAAATTGCTTAAACTCATCCCATGGGATACATATATGCTCTTAAAGTTTCCAAAATTTCTCAAAATCGTCCCATGTGATCCATATATGCTCTTGAAATATTCAACATTTGCTCAAAAATCATCCAAGGGTCAAAATTGGCGCAAGAGGAGAGCCCTTGGAAGGGAAGAAATACACCATCGGGAAGCTAAAACACTCCAAAATAGTGAAAAACAAAGTATTGCAAGCATAAACATGGCAACGCATAGCTGTCATTAGATCTGGATGACCAATGACCCAGATCTAAGCATCTAGTTGCATCGGCGGTGGCCATGGGAGGCAGTTAGAGTAGAGTCGCACTGAGATCAAGCTGAGCGATATGCCAATCACTGATATCAGCGATATTGCTATTGTCGAGGAGCATATGCCATGTTATGTGAAGGACCCAGGGAGTGAGTGACACGCGATTACAATTCATCGCATCGCTATATCGCATCGACACTATACATGGGGCGGGGCCTATGCACAAACATATGTGCAACCTGATGGTCGAACCCGATGAAATTATAAATGATTTTTCATAAAATTTCAAGTCCACGACAAAGCCATTTTTAATGCATTTTAATGTATTTTGTTATCTAACGAAATACAATACGAAACAGCGCAGTGCTGATTGCGATGATGCCCGGACCCGAAAGGGTCTGCGAAGGGAAATAGATAAAATCTTTAGTTTGCAAAATCCATTTTTTAATGAATTTCATGCTTAACGAAATACAAAGGGAACATGCCAAATGCGACTTGCGATGGAAACAAGGACGGACCCGATGGGTTTAGAAATAGGAATACATATATCTTCAAGTCTAGTAAAGCCCATTTTTCATGAATTTTTCAGTGCGTTTGGCGTACTTCATTATATGAGGAAAATACACAGGAGAAGGCTTTTTTGCAACTTACGATGGCAACAAGGTCAAACCTAAGAGATTAATAAACTATTTTTGAGGACTTTTGAAGTCCAAAATACATAAAGAAGGTGGGATTTATCAGTGATTTCAGTGTTTTCTGTATAAAAATAGAAAACAGTAATTGGAAACATTTAAAGGGACTTCATAGGCTCGAAGAGCCATTTCACTATAGAGTAGAGGCCAAATCAACCCAAAGAAATCGTGGAGCCACAATAAGCTAACCCATAATAGAAATATCATGGAGCAGCACAACGCATCAATAGCCCAGCACAACTCATCAAAACAAATATTATGGGGCATCTCTAGCACGAGAGAGCTCCTAGGCAACGTAGCAAGCTAACCAAATTATCTGAATGTAGTTATTCTTCTGTAAAAAGAAGAAACCTCCGAGCCATGGTGCCTAGTTAGAGATGAAACAGTTAAACAAGATAGAGGAATAGATTAAGACCTGTCATGCCTCAAAAGGCTCGGCATCATTGTCCAGAGCTATAAATAGCTGAAAACTAAATGTAACAAAGGTTCAACTTCTAGAGATTTTTCCTCCTCTTTCTCTTCAAACTTATCATCTTCATTATAGCAATATAAGCTTCTTTTGCTATTATATGTTCAACGTCCATTCTCTTTACTGTTCTATGCTTAAACTTGAATAGTTATTCAAGTTTTCTGCTATGTCTAATGCCAAATAACTGTCATCTTATCTCTGCATTGATAAATTATATTTTTCAAGTCTCATTTACTTCCTGTAGTTGGCCATTCGTATTTGTTTATGTATGAAATCTGTTGGTACAGTCAGTATTTTCCATCTATCCATTGAACCTCTAAATTATTGAGCATTAGTGGTCTAAAGCCTTGTATTGGTGAGAGTGTTCATGCATGTCTTGAGTGTGAATAGAGTTGAAATGGTTATCCAGCTTGATCCAAACCATCATTTATTCAAATAGTTCAGAGAACAATATTGAAGATTATATGTTACTAGGAATCTCCGAGCTACAACCTATGAGAGTTTCCTAGAGTCCTAACATAATTGGTGTCATTTATGGGGAGAGGAAACTGAAGCTCAGCTTCCCTGGGAAACGATATAGATTCAACTTTAATGATAGACAAAGTCTGGGGACTATTTTGGTTATAGTCATCTACCTGGCGACACTATTGGAGGCTGAACCTCTTAGTGAATCCGCTTCATAGTTCTAGCTCAGTTTGTGAGGCATATTTAGAGAAATCCTCATAAGCTACAAGGTAACCCAGTACCTAACCTTGAAAAAATCATTAAAGAAAAAAGGGTATGTAGAAAGGAGCATCAGGTTCAAGTAAACCTAAACAATCTTTCATATCTCTTCAAGAAAGGCTTGTAATAGAACAAATACATGTTGAGAGTATAGCATCTAATACTAGCAGTGAAGAAAAAATTTCAAAGATTCATAAAGCCCCTTATTCTTCAGGTTTTCCTTTTGTTGTAAGCCCAAAGTAAACCTCACCTCCTATCCATCATACTCCTTTAGTATTATCAGTCACTCCTCATCCCTCTATCATTAAGACTGCTATTACTCGTTTAGCCACCACAGCTATGGTAGGTCCACAATCACCGACCAAAATGGAATGAATCATAGCTGCTAGATATGGGGCTCTAATACTACCCACTCCTTTGAATGCCACGGCTACTGGAAAATATCATAAATATAGGCCTAACTTCATTGGGACTAAAGGAGTTACTGCCGAAGAGCATCTCGAGTCATTCTATAGATATGTTGATAACCTGGATATTAGTGAAGATGATGTGTGGATGAGAGTCTTCGTCCAAAGCCTAGATGGAGAGGCTAGAAAATGGTTCAGAGAACTAACCCCAAGATCTATAGCATATATTGAAGCTTTAGATGATGCATTCCTAAAGCATTGAGGGGATAAGAAGGATCTCCTCTATTACCACACTGAGTTTGGGAACTTAAAGATGGAAAATGGTGAGTTACTATCTAATTTTGATAAGATGTTTAAACATATGTACAACAAGATACCAGCTGAGGTAAAACCCACTACTACATCTGCTAAACACACTTGTTCCAGTGATTTTGACTCTAATTTTTGCCTACTGTTGAGAGAGAGGTGATGTGCTACTTTGGCTGACATGCAGGATGTGGCCTTGGAAGTGGAATCAAACATCATTGTTGTAGAGAAGCTCAAGGGAAATGTTGATAGAAGAAGACAGAGGGGCGAGCCTTCATCATCCTTTTATCATAAGATAGATAAAATGACCAAAATGATCGAGTCATCAGCCTCTGAAATCTCCAAAATAAAGTTTGAGCAGCACCCGTGGAAAGGAAGAGTGCCTAGTACCTTTGCTCCTAGAAATCCAAATCTGAATCCAGATAGAATAGCTAATGAGCAATTGCAGATTTTGCAAAGAAACAAAGATGAAAATGAAGACCAAAGGGTGAAGGCTCCTTTTCAAAATGCAGGCATGGAAGAAGAGCAGAAGAAGATGATGAGATCCATTGTCTGGAAGACAAAGGCAATGCTTCCTTTTTGACCTCAGCTGCCTGTGAAAAGTATTATGCAATGACTAGATTAGACAAGAATGGGATGGTAAAGCTATTCTACAAACTGTAGATCAACAAAGATATAATTTGAGGTCAAAGATAAATAATGCCAAGGAAACTCCTGTTCAAAGAGTTGTTGTCCCTGCAGTACAACAAGCTAATAAGCAAAAATAACCAGTAGTTGATCCCATCATCCTCAAATCTCCAGTTCATGAGGTAAGAGGCCTTGACAAGTCTCCTTCTCCTTTTAGTTTTCAATGAGAAATTTAGAAGCTAAGAACACCTATGCCTCTAATTGAACTAGTGAAAAATGAATCCTTCAAAAGATCCATCCTCGAGGCCCTCGAGCCTAAAGCCATCCAAGCCTCCATTGACCATGTAAATCTACAGGATGACAAGCTAGATATTATTGTTAGCCAAATTATTGAAAATTATGAAGACAACTCCCCATTATTCTATGTCTCTCTGACTATTCATGAAAAAATCCTTCACAACTACCTTTCGGACACTGGAGCCAGCCATAATCTAATGCCCAAAGTTTTCATGGATGAGTTGGGTCTAGACATCACCAAGCCTTATCATGACTTATTTTCTTTTGACTCTATAAAAGTGAAATGCCTAGAATTAATCAAGAAGATGAAGTTTGTGCAACAATACAGAGAAAAATTAGAACAAGATTAAGACAAAAAAAGGTAAATTGATTTTATTTTTATTTTTATAATTTCTGGATATTAATGACAAGTAGCAACAATTGAGATGGAGGATGCGGTGAGAATTCTGATAGCTAGCGTAGCTATGATGGAGTAAAAGGAATGACTACAGAAATATGAATAACAAGGAGTGATCGAAAATAGTTCTAGAGGAGGGGACGAATAATGCGAACAGTTTGAGCTTACAGGAGAAGGTTAGTGAGGCGTGTGTAATAAGAAAGAGATCTACTATTGCAGAGGTGATTTACAAGTCACAATGGGTAGTGAGAAGCTCCCAAAAAGTGAAAATGAAGATGAATATGGGAAGTCAGTTAAAGAATTTAGAGGGAAGCAACATTGATGCCAAAGCAATTGGCATAAGGAAAATGAGTGATGAAGAATACGGGAGGGAACTTGTTGAGATAAAGGCACAGTTGAATGTGCTTACAAAGTTGATACAACATAATGAGGAGAGCCAATGATATGGGTGGAACTTAAGGAAAAGGGTTAATGGCCTATTGAAATATTATGGGCCAAGAAGTAGAGACAAAAGCTAAGACAAAGGCTAAAGGAAGAACTCAAAGCTACTGAGTGTGAGGAGGTAGTTCATAGAGGCGAACGTGAGCAAGGATAAATCCATGGAGAAGATAGAAATGTTGGTGGAGATTTGATGCTTGAGACGTCAAATGATGCTAGAAATCCTGATGGTTTTCTTGATGGTTTGTTTATGGTTGCAGGTGTTATTGATGTTGAACAACCCTTTGAAGTTGTCATGAAGAAACAAGAAGATAGAGGAGAACATAGTTCAAATTTTGTTCTCAACAGTGAGGAGGATAAATAATTGATTGGGATGCTCAAAAATAATTATGAGCCAAAGGAAGATACAAATTTTAGTCCACATTGATTATGTGCATGCATGTGCGACATATGTGATTATCGTTTTTCAAACCAATGCAAGTGGAACAAAAACCGAGGGTGAAAAACTTGCAAAAATTGTTGTGAACAAGGATGCTACAAACTCAAAGGAGGAAGAGTTTGTTGGTAGCATGAAGACCCAACCCGATCAGTAGATTGAAACATGGAAAATAATCCAAGCAACAACTCTACAAGCATGGGATGAGTTTGAAAGTATAATTGTTTGGATATATAGTTTTTTTTTTATCACTTTCTTGGCTAGAAAATTTTCACTTAAAATAGTGAGAAGAATGAGGGTGAAGACAAATGTCTTACAATCAGAGAAGCTGGAGTGGAATTATGGTGGAATTGGAAAAATAGATGGAGAAGGACAACCGTACAATGAGATGGATGATCAAATGCAACGCAAAGTTTGGGATCCCGGAGGATGTCAAAATTAATGAAACATGAGTAGGATGTCATGATTTTTTTTTCTACCTTGGGATTGTGATGCAGGAGCATTAGAGCTTCCAAGTCATCAAGTTTTTTGGAAATAAAGCTCCAAACTGGGTTTTAATATGGAAAATGAATTTTATTTCCTTACTGTAAATAATTTTAATTTCTTAATTTCTTAATTTCTTAGAGAACTATAGATAGAGATAAGATTTCTAAGAAGAAAATCTGCCTTTTAAGGCACGAAAAATTTCAGAAACAAATCATGAGAAGTTGTGGGAGAAAAAATATTGGTAGCAATTAGAAAGCTGTTAGGATAAGAAAAAGTTTAGAAGTATTATAAACTATTGGGGTGCTTTTAGGATTTATAAAATCTATGGATAGGAAATATTTTTTCAACAAGCAAAAAGCGAGTCTACCTTGAAAAACATGAGTGGGTTGTAGACTGATTTATCAATCTAAGAGAAATTATTTTTTTTATATATGTTATAATAAATATTGTAAGCCTGAGGGGAAATAAAATGGCCAAATGAATGTATAATCAGGCCAAACATGTACATATGAATTTGGTTTTAAAATGGATTTTTTACATGCTTATGGATTATGTAGTATCTCGACATATATTTTAATGAATATATTTATATGATTGTAATAGTTAACTAGTCAAATTTCTGTAGAGTTCTTGGTATTCTTAAGATTGCAAGTTCGTGGAAGTGAGCATAGCAAGGAAAGATAAATTTTCATGCATCACCATGGTTGAAGAAATGGTGGCCTTAGAAAAGAAGGAGGCTTGGGATCTAGTGGAGTTGTTGGCTATAAGAAAACCCATTAGTAGAAAATGGATGTTTAAGAAGAAGTTCAATGCAAAAGGAAAAATGGAGAAATACAAAGCCTGGTTAGTAGAAATAGGTTATTTGCAGGTGTAGGGAATTAAATTGGTGATATTTTTTTCTCTTTTTGTAAACTTAGATTCTATTAGATTTCTTTATTTTTGTTCAGTTTCCGCTACTTTTGATTTTGAGGTAGAACATATGGATGTGAAGATAACATTCATACATGGGAATATGGAAGAAAAGATCTACATGAAGCAACCAAAAGGATTTGTCATGAAGGGTAAGAAGGAGTTGGTATGTAGGCTGAAAAATTCTTGTATGTGTTGAAGCAATCACCACAGACGTTGTATCAAAATATTGATACATATATATTGGGAATTTGCTTCACAAGGAGTAAAACATATCATTGTGTGTATTTAAAATTAGTTGGTGATAATGTTTTTTTTTTTGGTCTTGCATGTGGATTAGGAATGACCGGAAAATCACCTAGGAAGTGAAAATCTAGTTTTCCTCTAAACTTAACATGAGGTATCCTAGTGTTGCAAATTTTATCTTAGACATAGAAATTAAAAGAGGCCATGAAAACAAGGAACTCTGTTTAAGTCAGAGGAAGTATGTTGAAACAATAATGCAAAGGTTAAATATGTAAGAGAGTAAAGCAATGAAGGTCCCTATTCCTATAAGTGTAAAGTTATTTTCAAATCTATGTCCTAAGGCACAAGAAGAGGAAGAGGACATGCCCCACATTCCATACGCTAGTGTGGTTGGGAGAGGAAGAGGAAGAGGCTAAATATGTAACAGACTAGACCAATGAAGATCGCTATTCCTATAAGTGTAAAGTTATTTATGGATCAGTGTCCCAAGGCACATGAAAGAGGAGGAGGACATGCCCCACATTCCATAAGCTAATTTGGTTGGAAGTTTGATGTATTCAATGGTCTGTAATAGATTGAAGATTGCACATATAGTGGGAGCATTAAGAAAATATATTTTAAAACTAAGGAGGGAGCTTTGGACAAGAATGAAGAGGGTTTTCTAGTATATGCATGGCACTATTGGATATGGATTATGCTACCAAGGAAGACTAGGATTGGATAGAGTGTTTTCTATTCATGACTTTTTTTATTGAGATTGGGCTAGAGATCTGGATCATATTGTATATACAAGTTGGTATGTGTTTAACCTATATGGAGAAGCAATTAATTGGATGATCACGAGACAATTTGTAGTGGTAATTTCAACTACAAAAGTTTATACATGGAAACCACTCATGCAAGCAAGTAAGAAGTTACGTTATTGAGATTGTTCAAGTATGGGGTTGGTACAACAAGATATAAGGATAGGTTGTGACAACCAAAGTGCAATTTTCTTGGCAAGGAACATTGCTTATCATTCAAAGACAAAGCATATTAATGTTTAGTAACCCTTTTTGAGGGATATGGTTGAAGAGAAGAATGTGTTATAGTTAAAGGTGGACACTTTGAAAAATGTTCCAGATGCATTAACAAAATATATGAGTATTGAAAAGTTCTCTTGGTGTAGGGGATCAATGGGAATCACTGCCTTGAATTGTTGATTGTGTACTCTTGTGGCCCCTTGTATGCAATTAAAACAAAAAGTTGGAGAATGTTGGGTATGTGTTATATTATTTGGACGAATTATATGCACCACGAAAAAAAGGGTGGGATGTCGTCCCCATGAACAAGGTGATGAGAGCCCCCTTGCATGGGGATTGGGGAAACACCCATTTTTTGGAAAAAAAAAACTGTATTTGATTTTTGACGCTTTTCAGCCCTCAATTTTTCTAAATGTGGTTTTGTGGTGCATGATGGTTTTTCCAATGGTTTTATAGTTTTGGTTAAGGAACTACGGTTGGATTGGCAGTTCATGTATATCACAAGGATATATATTATATTGTAATACTCTATAGAAAATATACTGAAAAAAAGTTTGTTGTTTTTCCTATGTTTGGGTTTCCAATATAAAACCTTTGTGTAAATTTGTGTGTTTTCCACCGTATCTTTTCTGTTTTATTAAGAATTTGTTTGCAATTACTAATTGTATAGGTTTGACAACCTACATTATTTTCCCAATGAATCTTAGAATGGTGATGGTTTTCAATATATTTTAGACATGGATTTATCATGGAGGCATTGACACTCATGTCAAAATAGGTGAAATAGGCCTTCCTCTAAAAGGTCATATTCTTGAGACATATGAGCTTGGCATCCGGAACTTAACTAATTTGTGTGAAACTTTTCTTTATTTAGAGTTGGATGTCCATTAGAACACTGAACGTATTTGATTATTGATAATTTATTAACTTTACAATAGATCATTTTCTTTTGAAAAATTGGCAAGCGCACCTTGGCACTGTGCCCAACTTAAATTGTGGCTATAGGTGCATGATATTAAGGAAAATTCCAAAACTAAAGTTGATATTTTCCAAAAAAAAAACATAGCAAAGAAGGAAACAATAATAAAACACATGTCTTAAAAATTATCAACTTCATATTTCACACTTTTAAAATATTTAAAAACCACAAAAAAAGGCAAAACAAATGGTAAGAAACATAACCTAGGATGAATATTAAATAAATATTATGTTTTATTACTTAACTTGTCAATGACTTTCCATAATGTAGGAATCAATTCAAAAATCTTTAAAAAAAAAATAATGTTACAATTTAATGAAAAATGTTATTTTACATGGAATCTAATTTTGTCATGATCATGATAGCAAATATTTTCACCTTTTTATTAAATGTATTTGGTTTAATTTCATAGAAAATTTTATACAATAGTTAAATTATCAGTTGTTAAATTATCAGTTGAGATTATTCAAACTTATAAGGACAAGAAGATTATGAAAAGTACAAATTGAAAACCCTACTGATTTTTCTACTACTAACTATAAAAAAAATGACGATTAGTATGGGGAATGAAAAATATCTATTTGAGAAAGATATGATCATTTGAAGTTAATATATTAATAGGGAAATATGCCTTTGTTTTGAGCAATTTGCTTGCATCCATTTTGCCTAGGTAAGGGAAAAATCAATCTTGAAAGTGGTCCCCGTGGGGGGCTTGTTTTAAAGATTCAATATCACATACAACAACTTAAGTGAATATAAATATTTAATTTACATGATATTTGTTTGACAAAATGCATTTAAAAAATTCAAATTTTATTTATTTATTTTATTTTGCTTTTCAACTCATTTTTAGTTTTAATAAAAAATTTATTCATTATTTTTTTATGTTTTAATTATTATTTTTGTTTTATGTTTTGATTTGTTTTGGGTTTTATGTTTTGATTTGTTTTTTTATTATATTAATTATATTTTGTTTTTTTATATTTTTTGCTAACTGTTTTTGTTATTTTTCTCATAATTACACCATCATCATTTTTATTTTACATTATTTTATTATTTTGATTTAAATTTTTAATATTTTGTTTTTTTTATTTTACCATTTTGAATTTTTATTATTTTTTTATTTTTGAGCTTCTTACTTTTAGTTTTGTTTTTCTTTGTTTTCAATTTTTTTAAAACCAACTTTTTTTTATTAATCCCAATTTTATTTTTCTTTTCCTTGCTCCTATTTATATGCTCTTATTTTTCTCTTCTCTAAATGTAGTGTCCTACTTTATGATCGAAACTTTGACTTTAAACATGGCACATTAACATTCAATTCCGAGATATCATTCTTTAAAAAATGTTAAAATATAAACTCCATAAAATATTGTTGATAAATTCTTTCGGATTAATCACATCACGAGTTTTTGGTTGACGTTTTGAACCATTTAATGTGGTAGCAAAGGTGAAAAATCACTTAGTCGAAATGTTTAAATAACAAGGATGCATCTTTTCCATAGTTAGCCAATAGGAAATAGCTATTATGATTTAGCCATTAA